>OUQQ01000078.1:0-47992 GCA_900404475.1 Spongospora subterranea | reverse complement strand
ATCACATCACATTATCGACCACCCTGTGGAGTGACCCGCTAATCAGAGAGAATGTGTTACACACGAACTCTGGAAATTTTTACTGGAGATCCGACGAAGCTTGGACGATTTTGACTGATTTTCTAAAATGGGGCAGCTGTTTTAATTACTGAACCAACCAGTGTTCTGTCCTTCAACGATGGATTTGCCATTGACCTGGTGTAGTAATTTCGGAACATCTGTTGCTCTGGAAAAGTTGTTCAGCACCCCAACGTTAATCTAAAGTTGCCGGGCTGACGACCTTCGTTGACCCACAATTACCCTTAAGCTTCTTCTCCTGGAAATATCGCCGTCGTTTGGGCAAAAATTAGACATCAAAACGACTTTGAACTGTCTGGAACTACATAGATAGAGCACTCAAGAACACGTTAAAGAAACTTTGCAGATCAAGCCGTTAATTAGAACAAGGTCCTAAAGACAATTTTACTCTTAAACAAATCAAGTGAAATTTCCGTGATTAAGCAGGAATACTTCGAAATTGTTAAAGAATTCAACATCTACGGTACGAGTAAAGTTGTCTTCAGGACCGTGTTCTGATTAACGGCTTAATCTGCATAGTTGTTTACAGTGTTCTTGACTGCTCTGTGTAGCATAGAAGTGGTTTCAGTATTCCGGTTCGAGCTGCATCCTCTATCTCGCGAAGCTTGACATCAATCACAGTTAGTTTTGCGGTTTTCTGTTCTCCTATACCATTTTTTAAAGAAAGGTTTTTTGTTTCAGCAAGGATGAGACGGTTTGTGAGGATCTTTTTAGTACAGATATGAAATCACCGTCCACTCGTCAATTGATGTTGTTCGATTTGGAGGTATGCCCAGGCCGTGTTTGGACTAGAATTTCTTGCAGTCTGGTCTTCCCCATCAATCGAACCTGGCACGTGTGTCGATTCTGATGCAATTGCAACATAGCCTGACAGATAACGATCAAGGTTTTTAACAGAGCTCGGAGTTTGCTGTCGCTAAATTTGAAA
The DNA here is from genome assembly GCA_900404475.1 of Spongospora subterranea. NCBI lineage: Eukaryota > Endomyxa > Phytomyxea > Plasmodiophorida > Plasmodiophoridae > Spongospora > Spongospora subterranea. Next base: position 46,986 of record OUQQ01000078.1, on the reverse strand, counting down.
TTATTTTGTTCAACGGGACTTTGTTGAGTTGTTACTCAACCAGTCTATCTAAACGTTGGAAGTAATGATCTTGCCAAGTTAATGTCTGCGAATACACAAAATTGCCAGTCATAAATGCCAAACGGTGACTGCTGGTCCATTTTTCCCCAGATTGTGGTGTCTCCACTGTAATCGGTTTGGCTTAACGGATCCTGATTATATACACTTTGGTGTACTTTAAGCCACAGTGAGACGTCACATGTTGATCAGTGAGCGCATTCTGTCTGTGTAAGTGTGCCTGGGTTCTGTCTGCGAAATTATCCTGTCACACTCTTTACCCCCAGACGATTGCACGACGACGACGTTGGTTCTCGCAGCTTCATCGCCGACGCTGACAGCCATTGGCCGCCATGGAATGGGTTGAGGAGCGAAATCGAGGCACCGCTCCGCCTTTGCGTAATTCGCATCGGGAAGCGGCGTGGGACTCAACCATCGTCGTGTACGGTGGCAGAGGATCGTCATCCGTTCTCGACGACGTTTTTACTGTCAATATGAAAGGCGACGGTCAATGGAAAGAGATGACCGTCACGGGTGGATTTATTCCTCCGGCGCGGGAAAATCACGCAGTCTTCATTGTCGGAAATAGTTTCATCGTCTTCGGTGCGGTTTTCAATTTTTTAATTTGTTGGTTGAAGTTTTACGTTGCGCCATTGGCTTTCTCTGTTAGGCGGAAGTGAATATGGCAGATTGTCTAATGAAGTCTATGAGCTGAATCTTGAAACAAGCAGCTGGAGAAAGGTCGAGACAACCGGAAAACCGCCCAGCGCTCGCGAGCGACACACAGTCGTAAGCTGCATTATCCCAGTCAACATTTGACGAGACCTCAACTGTTCGTAGACTGTAATCGATAAAGTTGCCTACGTTTTTGGAGGGCAAAGTGCCGAATACGAATTCTTGAATGATTTGTACTCGCTCGATACCACCACCTGGACTTGGACTCTACTAAATCCTCCTAAATCACCAACACCTCGTAACCACCATTCCGCGGTGGGGATTGATAACCGGATCTATATCTTCGGTGGCAAAAGCCACAATGGTTACTTTAACGACGTCCATTACTATGATATATCGACATATCAATGGCACCAACCGCAATTACAAGGGATCTCTCCAGCGGGGAGGTGGGGCCATTCTGCTGTGGCGTTCGACAGAAGAATGGTTGTGTTTGGTGGATGGAACGGTACTTGGTGCTTTAATGATCTCAATCTACTTGATACCGTGACCAAGGTTGGACGACCGCTGTTTATCATTTTTATGGCTGTTAATTATGTACTTAGGAGTGGACCCGTCTCATTACCTCCACAGCTGTCCCACCAGCTCGAGCCTATCATAGTTCATGTATGTTCTCGGGCAATTCCATGTCGGTGTTTGGAGGAAGGAACGGCTTACGCCGAATGGATGACCTATTTAGATTAGGTATATATTCTCTAACCAGGGTTGTCAGATTATTCACACGTATATTAGAGCTTAAGGAATCTCTTGGCAAAGCTGGATCTATTGAAGCTCTTGCGGCGTTGAAGAAATTATGGAAGCTATCGGATTTCGAACTTCGGGAAACTTTGGGAACGGGATCATTCGGGCGTGTTCGGTTCTCAAAGCACTTACCGTCCGGAAAATATTACGCCATAAAGATTTTGAAGAAAGCTGAAATTCTGCGTTTAAAACAAGTTGATCATATAATGTCGGAGAAGACAATTTTACAAGCAATTAATCATCCTTTTATTGTTAATATGTTCGCATCATTCCAGGTAAATCTCATTGTCGTTTTCCATTCCCCTTTCCAAATTTTGTGGCAGGACAATAAATACCTTTATCTCGCAATGGAATATGTAGTTGGAGGGGAATTCTTTACCCATCTTCGTAGGGCTGGACGGTTCAATAACGATTCGTCCTGCTTCTATGCCGCACAGATTGTATTGATTTTCCAGTATCTGCATTCAAAGGATGTAGTGTACAGAGATTTGAAACCTGAAAATCTTCTTCTTGACTCTAAAGGCAATATCAAGATGACGGATTTTGGATTTGCCAAAAAGGTTATTTTTTAATGACGATGAACTTACTGTTCTGACATTCAAGTAGGTTGAGTTCCGAACGTGGACGCTATGCGGTACCCCAGAGTACATTGCCCCCGAGATTTTACTCAACAAGGGCCATGGGAAACCTGTTGATTGGTGGGCTCTCGGCATTCTCATATTTGAAATGCTTGCTGGCGCGCCACCGTTTGTTGATGATGATCCAATGGGTATCTATCAGAAAATCTTAGCGGGGCGGATCGATTATCCCGCCCATTTCAACCGTCACGCTAAGGTGGTTTCGTTTCGGCAACTAGTGTATCAAGTCAATGATTAACGTGAACTTCAGGATTTGATATCTCGTCTGCTTACACCAGATATCACGAATCGGCTAGGAAACTTGAAGAACGGCGTTGAGGATATCAAACGTCACAAGTGGTTTGCCAATATCAACTGGACGAAACTGTACAATCGCAAGATGTTAACACCTTTCGTCCCCAAAGTTCGAAGTGACGACGACACTCGCAACTTTGACCACTTTCCTGATTCCGCCGAAGTCCCAGCTGATGTCATCCTTGATCAGGATCCATTTGCCGAGTTTTAATATGATAATGTTCCTCTGTCAAAATGGATTGACATCATATTACAATACCTACGCTATATATATAGCGATCTTTATTCATATTATTATCAGTTCCACGTCTATTACCTGGCAGTCGTTCCGTTTTTGTGTTTAGACCATACACGCTTTCTTGTATTTGTGAACCCTATTAACCTCATCAGAAGTTCGCTTATGAACAACGACATGCTTACAATTCACGAGCTGTTTACTTGTAATCTCTGCCCTTTTGCATAATTCCTCCTGCATTGAATGTTAGGTATCAAAACTGCAGGTCAGCTCAACCTGCAAAGAGCGAACCTTTTCTTTGTCATCTGGATACGGATGTTGCAGGTGGTCATTGAACCAGGTTTGCAGACAAGTGATCGCATTCAGCGTTAGCTTAGATGGTTGATTAGAAATGTGAATCGACGCACATCACAATCCTCACCCTGTGCCGTCGCTCCGAACNATCTCTGCCCTTTTGCATAATTCCTCCTGCATTGAATGTTAGGTATCAAAACTGCAGGTCAGCTCAACCTGCAAAGAGCGAACCTTTTCTTTGTCATCTGGATACGGATGTTGCAGGTGGTCATTGAACCAGGTTTGCAGACAAGTGATCGCATTCAGCGTTAGCTTAGATGGTTGATTAGAAATGTGAATCGACGCACATCACAATCCTCACCCTGTGCCGTCGCTCCGAACCGCTGCTTTCGGTGCTGCGTTTTCTCTTCTTGACCTTTTTCACATCAGCGAGGAAATTGTGTAATATTGTCTGATAGCCAAGGTCGACTCTAAAGTTGATCTCATCAACTAGAACGGCTAGGTCAGCAAATCGAATAATCCGGTGGGTATATGACAATGCTGGGACATCTGTAATGAAAGCAATACGAATTATCAGCGTTGGGGCTAGATTATATGGAAAACATTTTCAACCGAATTCTTCCACTTCGAACTGGACAGATTCTGTAGCACTGGGAATCGCAAAATCATCGAAACCAATCATGGCCATCTGAAACAGGGCGGATAGATAGGTTTCTGTCAATCCCATCGCGGATTGCAATCGTGAACCTCAGATATTATTACACTCAGTTGACTTACGGTCCGGCATACGACAAAACGTACAACAGCGATCTGGCGTAGGCTTTTGATTAACAGATATTGAACGCGAATCGATCAATCACTTTATCAGGTACAGTAGGCACAGAATATGAAACACCACGAGGCTTATGGCCAAACGCACAAAAATCAGATCAAAATTTAGGAAATGACGTGATTTATGCGAATAAAATTTACTTTTAGGTACTTAGTGATAGATATTCAAATACCATTTGCGCCCATAATTTGGCTACGAACGATTTGCTATCATCTCCGAAGACTTCGCCAATCTGGGAGATGATTTCAACGGCAGATTTCTCCGCAGTTATGAGTGACATTATGAAATTGACCAGATCGGGTTCTGGTTGCCCTAAATAATCGCAAACCTTCTGGGATACGAACGTCTTGATAACGCCATTTAGGAAAGCGGTTCGGTCAATAGTGTCCCAAACAAACTGATATGAAGTTAGCTGATCAAACTCCCCGGGAACTTGTGCCCAAAAAACATCGGCGTCCATAATTAGCGGTTTGATGTCTCTTTCCCGCCTGGCTGTGTACAAATTTGAAACATTTGACTCTTCCGCTGAATTCGCAAAGGCTTCCAAGACAGGGGCGCCTTTCGACGGCTTTGATGTGATATTTGATTTCTTCCATCCAAGTTTCTTCGTATTTTTCCCATCTTCCTCAACAAGTTCAGCTTCAGGTTCAGCTTTGGGCCTAATGGGAGAAGGAGCGCGTTCCCGTTTACGAGTAACGCTAGCGTCTGGAATTGAAGGCTTAGAGGCAACCGGGATACTATTTACACCGGTACCACCCCGGGATGGAAGCACAGGAAGAAACACCCGGCTATCTTTCTCTTTCGCCGAGGCTTGAGGATTTTCTGCTAATCGAATAAGCCTATCTTGAATGATCTTCCTGATGATAGTTTCCTTTACCTGCCATTCCTCATCCCTTATGAAACTATTAGACACTGCCTTAATTAAACAGTTCGGTTGGCAACACACCTGTTCTCAGCAATCGACTCATTCGAATATTCTTCACAGAGAAGCTCCGATTTAGGATCAATTTTGACCATCAAACCGGGTTCATCGGAGTCCGGATTAAGTTTAACATCAGATAGAAGCTTTATCGCGCCGACAAGACCACCGGGGCCCAAAAATTGACAAAAGCCAAAGTTTTGAGGCTCCTCTGTTTTCGGATTAATAACACGATTCCATTTTACAACTCGACCACATTGGTCTAACAGCTGTCGCATGACCACATCGTCAACGCCATTCGGAATCTTCGATACGAAAACAGTCATTGGTTTGAGCAGATGCGAAGCAGGAGGTGCGGGACCTGTCCTTGCCAATAACGGAGATGGACGCGCTGCTCCAGACAAAACATATCCCTGGCGTTGTTAAAATATCGGAATATTAACATTAGGTTAGGCAATGAAGCAAGAACAGCACCTGCGAAGGAGGTGGAGGTGGAGGCTGGCCGAACGGCTGGGCAACGGGCATCGAATACTGACCAGATGGGGGAACTTGAAGAAATTGTGGAGGAACGGGCGGAGGCATCTGATGATATTGCTGATTCTGATACATCATATTACCAGGAGGAGGTATCAACATGGGGTTTGCACCTGAGCAAAAATGCTTGTCAAAGAAAAGGTAGTGAAAAAAAAGCATAAATTCGTTTCTAGTGGAATACATAAAAGAGGGAATTTTTCGAGTGGAAATATTAACAAACAAATCAGCATGACAGACCAGGGTATGTAGCGGGGGGATACCCTCCATAACCGGGAGGATATTGTGCAACGGGAGGTGCACCATAATATCCTGGATAGGGCGGCTGACTCATTCTAGGTCAGCACAAAACTTTATATCGGCGAGCGAATCCCGGTTCCCGCCGCCGTCGACAATCTGGTCGGTGTATGTTGATCGTCACGATCAACGCGTAATGATAAAATGAGCCCGGTTCTTGCTCTACCCACCAATTGCGCAATAACTTGATCCAAGGTTGCGCAAAAAAAATCAACACTTCACTGCGTACTCTTGCAGGTTGCGCCGCACTCTGCGTTTTTCAAAATTCACCCGAGATCACATGTCGACGTCCGATTTTTCGCCAAATCGGTCGACGAGTCCACGTTACAAGAGGTCTGCCGGACAGTGTCGGAGGTTCAAGACTGTTGTTTTGAATCTGAATGGAATTTTTCATCAGTTGAATTATATATAAAATGAGAAGTGAGCATCGGAGATATGTGATATCATCGCAGGCGAGAACTCCAACTACATAAAGCTTCCGAAATTATCTCTGAACTATTTTTAATTTGACTTGGAAACGGACCGGCAATCGAGTTTATTAACAAAGACGGAGCTACTCCTGAGTTCAAAAGGCACGTTGACGATTTGCAGCCGTTGGCGCTCGCTACTGCTGATCTGGTCAGCACAAGACAATACTTTCACAGCCTAGTTGATGTCTGCAGCCGCAGCTTCTCGTATTGATTTGACTGATTTGATCAGCATGGCATGACTCAATTAGGATTTCACACGTTCGTCTTATGCAGAGGGAATAGCATCAGCAGGGTTGCTGCCACCATCTGATACCGTGTTAACGCCAGAGCTGCAAGATGGGATTGCTGATTCGGGTGAGTGAAAAACCTGGAATTCCTATATGGATGTAATGTTGAATTGATTTCAGATGATGTTGGTACGCCTCTTTGATTGGAGCATCTTAGTTGTGCGGTTTTTTATGCAAGGTATTCAGTGTCGTTGGGGAATGCTGGCGACAGAATAGCAATCCGGGATCTGTTGATATTTCAAGCACAGACGCCCAGAGGGAAGCGTAGAGGGTATGGAAGGGTTTCCCAGCAGCGACCTACGAACGTGCGAAAGCGAGGTCCCATGGCAAGGACCTCAATAATACTTCAGAGGCAGTTTTTTCTTTGCAGCGGGACTTGCCCACGGTCATGGACTGGGACCGTTTCGATAGAACCTCAACTTGTACGTTTTTTTGCCAGACCGGCGATGATCGACAGCAAGTCCGGTTGGGTTTACTGGTTCATAGTTGTTGGCATGGGTTTGACCAGACGTGCCGCCTGACTCCTGCCATGTTGCCGGTGGCCATAAGTTGGCACAGGTCGTGAGAGTGCCAAAGACATGACCGCCAGCCATGCACCATCGATCATCGCTTGAGAACGTCGGATTGCCATAGGGTCAAGAGGGCGTGCGATGTTCGTGGTGGCGTGACCAGCACGTCGCCAGGCGCCAGAATGCAAACCAGCACTTCTGGTAGCTGACAAATGTCTACAAAAGCGGGAATGGTTGGAACGGTGGCGACGCCATTGAATTGAAACAAAAGCTTCCGTTGACTCCAGGAGGGGTGATGCCACAACGCCCAAGGGCGAGACACGTTCCGTACTGCAATGTGTTGTTAGCCAGAATTGAAATGGAAAATCGACCCAAAGATTTCCTTACATGAATACAATTTGTTGTGGAATGACGCCTACGCCATTGGCCAGAGGTCGGTGCGAAATGATTTCAGCGAGATTGGACAGCGCCGAGACTCCCAGGGCATCAATTCTCAAATCGTCCGGTGCAGGATGCGAAAACTGAATACTAGGCATGTATCAGTGGGTTCGATTGGTTCGAATTGAACGTCCACCGGCCACACACGATTTTTCACCCAAGAAAAACTCAGGCAATAATTTTACTGAGAAGGCGGTAGTTTATTGGTGGAGAAAGCGGCAGCGATCGTCGAATAATTTTACTGAGAAGGCGGTAGTTTATTGGTGGAGAAAGCGGCAGCGATCGTCGAATAATTTTACTGAGAAGGCGGTAGTTTATTGGTGGAGAAAGCGGCAGCGATCGTCGGGATCCGGTCCGGGGCACCTCGTTCGCCCCCGTGAGAGAAGTTCGACCCCCATCTCCTGGAGATTCAGAGTCGTCGCCGGATCTGTGATCGTTCAGGCACCGCATGATCGGGCTGACCACTGAATAAAACACCGTTTTTAGCACCGGACAAAATCTCAGGCGGGATTCTGCTGCCGTTGTACAGGCCTCGTTGAAGACCGAACGATGGCCAGTTTCGCCGCGGTGGACTTCCCTTGCGCGGGGTTTTCCGCTCTGCGACATCGAAAAGCTGCTCGCTTGGACGAGCGCGTTTCGTAGTCCGCTGCACCGCCGGATCTGCAGATGAGGGAGCCACAATGCTATTTGCGGAATCTTTGTCGACCTGGTCATTGGTGGAAAAATGTCATCCATCTCCTTCTGGAAGTCCTCGGCGGCTTCAGACATCAGCAGCAACGCTGTCGAAATTTGAAGCGGCACGTTTTGATAATGAGGAGGCAGAGCCTTCTGTTGCACTAGGCTGGCAATGATGATGCTAGCATGATCTTCCAAAGACGTGGTTTGCTGAACGTTCCTGTTCACCGCCAGAAATTGGCCGGGATTGATGACATGAATTGCATGCCCTTCAGAAGCATATTTCAATAACATGATATCCCTGCACTGTAAACGCGTTTTGTACTCAGCAACAAATATCAATTTCGGTCGCACTTTCACCTTTGGATCTTGGCCAGATGCAAAAGAGCAGCAGCGTCCTCAAAATATTTCTGGGCGCTGGACAGGGTCTTGTGCCTAGCAGATAGCATTATCTGTTCGATCTGGCCACCACCCCATATCGCCATGAGGTACCCTGTCTTCCTCAAAGTGTGTGTCCCCAAGGCAGTCGTCTACCGATTACTGTTCGGAACAGAGTCTTCAGGCAATGAATCAATATTAGTTGCCGAGTGTCATGGGTCCGTCAACACATCGCAAACAGAACGGTACCGGTTGTTGAACCTGTTATATTCCATAATCCCATCATTACGGTTGGGGAACCGATACTCTCCAGTTGAGCTGGGTCTCAGATGATCCACGCCAGCAGATGTCTGACCAAACAAAGCTCCGGAACCTGGTCGTCCCGCCAAATGTTTCACCAGCTTGAAGGCTTCGGTCTGATTTCCCTTTAATTTTGATGCCAAGAGCCAACACCTCCCCGCTGTCCCGGTTGATAGTGGTTAACCCTGGCACAAAATCTGCCAGCTGAAACTCGCACCCTTCTTTGGCTCGCAGGAAAAGCTGGACATGGAACAGGACCATCACCTATTCCTGAAATCCCGAAATGGAGTTTCAACTCAAAAGAGCTGAGCGAACGCCAACTATGTAGTTCATGAGGAAGAAGCGCTGAGTTTCCCTGGGCTTGGTAGTCGGGTAAATCAAGTTTCGTGAGCCTTTGGTACCTGTGTTATGACAGTGTTTGCTCTTGGATGGAGTAAATCGACACGTTGCAGGTGTTTAATACCTGTTGACAGTGGCAAGTTCGCGGGGAGATCCACAGCGCCACAGCTGTGGACGTGATGCACGAAAACGACACCCGCTCAACACTCCCGAATCATAGAGGGTAATACACTTGAAGCGTTCGACCTTTAAAAACAAGACGTTAGAATATTTTCAAGGAATAATTCGGAAAAATACCGGCAGAAAGTGAACCCGATGATACCGCCTGTGATGATTGATTAAAGAACCTCCTGAACGATGTCCATCTGTAGATACAAACCCGTTCCTGGCGCATTGCGAACAGTGCTTGACGTCCACGCGTTGCTTTTTTCGCTGCCGAACTGCAGGAGCGCGGTTGGTTGGATCAATGTGTTGCCGACCTGGTACAACGTGCTCTCTCGGCGGCGTTAGCAAATATGATTCTGAAAATGAGACACCACGTCAAGAATAAGATTGTAAGGGGTATTCATTAAACGACCGTCTGAAGTTGACGTTGGGTCGCCATCGCTGTTGTCTTCAAAACATTTCCTTGTGCGCGGCGTCCTTTTTCGGATTGTTGCCCCTGGCACGAGCCTACCGGAACCTTGCAGCAAAGGTCATGGTTCAGTTTGTGTTCGCGCCATTGTTGCTGATTCCCGAGAGTTTCCTTCATTGCCCATCGAAAACCTCAAGAGACCGGTTACTGAGTTTCCTTCATGGGCCATCGACGTGGCGCTCCGATCGAGCAAGTACGGTTACAGATGAGATTTACCGCATATCTGTCGTCACAAATTCTGATTCGCACAAGGCTATATCATACTCAGTCTCGGCAGGGTCGATTTTTTGTTCGGTTGGTTGGCAAGATCGAGGTCGAGCGTCACGTTTGCGGTTTCCAGGTCTACAGTCCCTCCCTCCATCACAAGAAGTAAAGACCTTCTGCTCAAGTCGAACCACGATTCAAAACTTCAGCTCGATTAAACCATGATCGCTCAAGATCGAGCGTTAACTGTGTTTCTCCACAGTCCCGTCTGCAAAGAAATTCTGGTGGGCCTTGCAGAGAAGGAAATCACCCTGGAGAATATCTACTTCTGGAACAGTATTGTGGAATATTTAGGGCAGTCCGACATGGACCAGCGGCAACGCGAACAAGCCATGGTCGAGCAATACATTCGACCAGGGGCCAAAGACGAAATCAATATTTCTTCTGACCTCCGAAATGCGCTATTGTCGAATCCCGAATCGAAAGAGAACTGGGAGCTGGCGAAAAATGAGGTCGTCACCATGATCATGAGCGGGCAAGTTCTGCGAATATCCGAATCGATTTCGAGTCTAGTCAGGAATAGCTGGCTAGAGGCGACAAGCCGGGTCGGGAAGAACATCGGCAAACAGTTCTACATGGAACTGTATCGTGTGGACCGCGATCTCTGGAAACTGTTTTCAGGCAATTGGGACAGACAGGAGAAGATGTGGTCGGAAATGGTTTCATCCTGTGTTTCTATTCTGGAGAACTTCGGTGAACTATTCTTGGTAGAGCATTTGCGTTCCGGCACCGTTCGGTACTTCGACTGAAAGAGTGGTTTCAGGCCCTAACTCGCCTAGGAACAACACACATAAAATATGGAGTGACGGAAAAACGATTCGTCGCGGTTGGTGCAGCATTACGAAATACACTGTCCAACATCCTAAAAGAGCGGTTCGATGAAAAAACCAGGGCGGCTTGGGCGTTCGTATTCGATATCATTATGACGGTGATGATGTCGTCCATTGATCCTGATTATGTCTGCGGGGAAGATCGGGCGGTATCGATATTTCTTGAACATACTGATCTTTCGTCCGTTGCCATCACCGTCAACAAAACAAAAGAGAATGATGGGCAGAATGTTACGACCACAGCTCAGCAGCAGTCGCCTGGCGACGCCGGAGCCGGTCCAAGCGGAACACCCATCTCTGCCAAGACAGGAGTTTTTACCCGTATTTACAGTTGCTGCATGCAAATAAACTAGTAACTGATATTGCAGAAGTCATATGATATCGTAAAGACGTGTAAATTAGATAAAAATTATTGAATACATAGGTAAATGTCGTTCTATCAGGCAATGACGCCAAGGAAAAGGACGGCGAAGACAATTAATGCGAGGAAAACTTTGATGATAAGGCTACGATTTGACCTCATTCGGTCCCAATACATAACCAGCTGCTCATGTGCACCTTCAACGTTCCCCAGCGTCAAAACTACGTTGTCGTCGATGCGGGATATCTGTTCCCCTTGCATCGAAACAATCGTGGCGAGCCTTTGATACATTTCACCAAGCTCTTGAATTGTGGAATCGATCTCCGTAATGGCAGTTGCTCTACTTTCAAGGTAAATATCTGCACCCCTTTGCGGCGCATGTAGCAACGATTGAGTTTGCTCTTGATTCATTTGCGCAGGCGTTTGATAGGATGATGATTGTGACGACGCCATCTCTTGGGACGACACAGCAACTCAACACGGTCAGTCAGATATTACATGTTCTTAGAAAAAAACTAGAATACCTGGACGCNCGATTTGACCTCATTCGGTCCCAATACATAACCAGCTGCTCATGTGCACCTTCAACGTTCCCCAGCGTCAAAACTACGTTGTCGTCGATGCGGGATATCTGCTCCCCTTGCATCGAAACAATCGTGGCGAGCCTTTGATACATTTCACCAAGCTCTTGAATTGTGGAATCGATCTCCGTAATTGCAGTTGCTCTACTTTCAAGGTAAATATCTGCACCCCTTTGCGGCGCATGTAGCAACGATTGAGTTTGCTCTTGATTCATTTGCGCAGGCGTTTGATAGGATGATGATTGTGACGACGCCATCTCTTGGTACGACACAGCAACTCAACACGGTCAGTCAGATATTACATGTTCTTAGAAAAAAACTAGAATACCTGGACGCTGTCTCATGCCGAATTGAGCAGGTGACGCAGACGACACCGCAGAATATTGTCCTCGCCTCGTATCTTGAGTTCGCATATTGGCAGAGCGAATTTTGAGAATACTTTGAAACATTTTGGTCTGATCTGCGACTTTGGTTTTCAAATCTTTCACCACGCCGTTTGTATGCCCATCAACCTGGATATAACCACTTAGATAAATCGCGACAAATAGATTTTTCGTAAAACTTGCCTGTTTTAGACCAGTTTGATGTTCGGCACCATATTTGGCGAGAATGTCGACTTCTTGAGATATTGAGTTGATATCTGCTTTGATTATAGTAGTAAGCTGAGCGATCTGTTCACTATTTGCAACTCATCAGGAGATCGGAATACCGTTGCATATAATCGAACGACCTAGGATCATTGAACAACGTCCTTGCCTGAGCAATCTTCTCAAGATTTTCCAATTTCGTTTTCGTATTAGAAATCATTTGGCTGAGCTCCATTGCAGCTTTGTTGAAATTCACAGCAGTGATGGGCATCGGGGCCACGATACTTTCTGCAAACTGAGACCGTTGCAAAAATTAGAACATTATCACTGAGAATTATGGAAACGATGCAGAAATTTAGAAGAATCTTGATTAAAACAAAATGAAAAATTTAGACCTGACTACCAGTGCCTTGTCGGCGAAAGGAATCAGCTGTGGAAAAAAACTCGGACGTTCGATCAAAGGCGCCTCTGGAGCCTAACACATGACGTGGATCTTGCAGCGGCGTCAATGGTCCTGTCAAGGACGGAATCATTGACGGTGATCCGACCGTGCGACGAATAGTGGTATGTCGATCTTGTCCCTTGACGATATTACAGTATTATGATTGAGAGGATCGTCACCTGTGCGTCTCGATCACACAACGGGTGCAGTTCCCTGTTTACTGCGCGCGGCCAACAAAGAGATCCCTGTGCCGGTGTACATACCCAGAACAGGGCCCCATGAGAATCGAATTCTGCGAGTCCGTGTTGTGGACCAAGAAATAATTCAGCCGCTGAAATAGCTGCCCGACTCCATTCACCCCCGACCAGATCCTCGTGATTTGGGCCAGACTGATGGATCCGCTGTATAGATTTTTGTTGCGAAGTACTCGTGGGTAATAGGTTTCATTCCTGCCAATTGTTGTCAAAGGACGGCCTGTGAACCAAATACGTCAAGAGAGTATTGTACGACCGCAATTGCAGCAAACGTTTGCATGCACTGAATGTGGCCGCCCGCGCAAACATTCGCGACGGGTGCTGATTTCCTCACCGCCGCGCAATTCGTGAGTATTTCTGATGGATGGGGGGCCCAACTCGTCTCCCATCTGATGGACAAACGGTTTCTGCGCCAGTTTGTACTACTTTAACTCTAAAATATATGTTATTATACGATTCCATGTTCACGCTCGCACTTTGGTATTATCGCTGGATTTTTAGTAACCCATGGAGACAAGGATGGTAATAAAAAAACTGATCGAACATTAGCATTTTAACAAGTCATTTAACAACGACAAATAGAAACCCATTTTAATTCAAGCTTCGAAGATTGCTTTTGTCAACCATCGGAGTACTAAATACCTTCAATGGATTACGGTCGTAAGCCGAAGCCCAAAAGCCACGGAGTCTGCGCAGTCCGAGAATTTGAGAGGGCAATCCTTGATTGACTAATTCACTGATCATTAACCGTGATCGTCATGATCGGTGTGCCTGAAATCAAGCCAGGGCAGTCGCCACGGCAGGTGGTTGTTGTTCTGGAAAAATGCTCCCTAGAAACAGTTAAAACTAAGAAGGGGTTTGAGCTTCTCCATGCTGACGAACACAAACAAATTCTCACGAAGCACAAGAAAGACCCATCTGAATATCGTGCCGATATCGTTCATCAAGTATTAATGACCCTGCTTGACAGTCCGCTTAATAAGGCTGGGCATCTGAAAGTGTATATGCATACTGTTAATGTAAGCGTGTTGACCTGTTCGTGATTGCGACATTTGACTCTATTATGCAGAACATCCTCATCGAAATCAATCCAGAGATTCGAATTCCCCGTACTTTCAAACGATTCTGCGGTTTGATGGTTCAATTATTGCATAAGCTGAAAGTCAGGGCTGTTGATGGCCGGGAACCTTTGATGAAAGTTATCAAAAATCCAGTGACAGCGTATCTTCCAATCGGCGCTCCTCGCGTTGGGACCTCCGTCACCGCAGATGTCGTTAATGTTGATGATTGGGTTTCAGCTTTACCTGCTGATGAACCCATCGTATTTATGTTTGGTTCGCACGCTCACGGAAAATGCGAAGTTGATTGGACTGATAGATACATATCTGTATCTAAGTATCCTTTATCGGCGTCCACTGCTGTTAGTCGTGTTCTCGGTGCATTTGAAAAAAAATGGGAAATTCTATAAACTGTAAACTAAGTACTTTTGCTGAACTAGATATACAAGCTATCATTTTATTGTTCCTGAAGTTTCCTTCATATTACCGATGGCTTCTCTAATGGCGCTGGTCCAGTCTTGCAACTCTTCCTCTGAATGTGCTTCTAAAAACCAAGTACGGCTGGGGTTTTCAATGCAAAAACAGAATTTTTTCTTGCTACGATCAGGATAAACAGTAAACCGTTTCCCTGCACATAGGCCATTGGTCAAGTTCTCCTAGTTTAGCAAGATGGTTGGTTACCTGAGGCGGTAGAGGTATAAATTACTCCCAGGCAATCCGAAGGCACGCTCTAAAATCAGTGATTATCATTGGCAACAATGTTACATTTTGTTTCCATGATTACATTGTGACACGGGAAATATCTCAGCTGATTTTTCACAAGATAAAAATAGCGCAGCTTCCTGCAAGAGCAATCAATGCCCAGCCGCAACGGCAATTTCCACTTTGACAAACCAATTTTTTCGAAAGCCTCCACGTTTCAACAAATAGCTGAAAATAAGTCAGTGGATGAAGAAGAAGAAATCCATTTTGATACCCGTATTTAGCTGCATCACCGAACTGTTTGACGAAGTCGACATGATGGACCAGCTTTTGCCCATCGTTAATGTCGCATAAAAGCAGTTCATCATCCTCGAATGATGAGGATGACTCGTATTTGGTGGCTTGTTGAACGAGATCTGAAGAAAGGCTTGGATAATCCATCGGAATCCCTTATCTTACAGAAACTCAAACCTTCAGTAACTGTCCTGTCTGAATCTGTTTTTTGCCGGACATCTACGTTCCTCATCAACTCATCCTTAATATCCGGAGGAAGCGTAGATAAGGCGACATTTTCATCTACACGTGCCTGCTCTAACGACAGAAGGCTTGGCTTCCCGACTCGTTGACAGTAATCGACCCAATTATGACGCTCGCCAATTGAGATTGAACAGAATTCGAAGATCTCCTTCGTCTCTGAAAATTAATTTCGGCAACTCTTTCGTATATCCCAAAGTGACATTTACCTCGCGAAACCTCCGATCTATCAACCCGCTGACCTTCAACTGCAAAATATCTTGAACCCCATTCCTCATCACAACCGTCCGATGTCGAATCGTCTGAGTCTTGAGGGTTGTCTGATCGAAACATTGGAAAGCTAAGTTTTGAACACTTTCGAAGCTTCTTTCCTACGATTGAAGACGACTTTGTCTATCGAAATGTCCATAATTGCATTATTCATATGGGACGTTTCGAACAAGGCCATGATCTTAGGACGCATAGGTTCAAATCGTGCGTAGGCTGGATACCAAAGCATCGTGTCACGATCCAGTGTAAGGAGCTAAAATAGAGTAAATATAAAGTAAGAAACACAGCTGTAATGTACCCATCCACTTGAATCCGTTGGCGGGGTACGACCTTCGACAGCCATTTTGGCAAGCATATCCAATAAATCTCGTTTCGACATTGAACACGGAACTAAATGAAGCCCATATGTTACTTGTTTGAGGCTTACCTTCCATTAAACTTACTTAGGCTGTTAGGTCGATCATGAAATTTGTCCGGATTCAGTAAGCAAGCCCAGAGCCGGACAATAGACGCGCTTCGTGCACAAATGACCATGGTGTCACTATCTTCACAAATATGGATCTGTGAGCATCTTGATTAGTAAATAAAAAACACATTAAAAGAGAGATTACACAGTGAGGTTTGCCATGTTTCCTTCCAATCGCCACCTGACAATCCTGGCGAATTTTGATGGTTGCTAAGCAATTGTCGTTTCGCGACTGTAATGTTCGAATTGAGATAAGATGCCGTGTAATCCATAGGTGAAGTACCTGTCCTGAACCAACTTCAAAAATATGTAACTCCTGCTTGCGAATTACGATCAAAGATGTAACCCAAGTATTCATTGCTTGGTCATATGTTAAGGCATGATCATGGTGAAGTATATCTGAGCTTTTGAAATTAAAGGCTTGCAAGAAGCTTGATGACAATATCCCTGCTTTCGGTCAGTACGAGAGAAGGAACAAATTTGTGTTGGAAGTACTGACCAGAAGTAGGGAGAACATCTATATCCGGACCAGGGAAAATCTTACCAATTACTACACCTGCCATCATCAGCTCTTCAACCGGAACCAGTGCTTGATCATGGACGTATGCATTCCAGGATGGTGTATCTGCAATGGGAAATGTAAGGTACAAAATTCTTGGATAGAGCACGGTTTACTTCGATGAGCTACTCGCTTCGAATGAGAACTGAATTTCCGTAGTTGAAGTGTTTCAATAAGATCTTTTTTCAGTTTGACCAAAGATTGGACTCCCTCTAACTTTTCCGTTAACCTATACACAAAATAAGAACCCTGGCGTATTATCCGTTGACACCGCTGTCCCAACTGGCTGATCTCGTCTTCAACTAATGATTGCAAGTTGATCGCGGTATCTTTATCTAACTCGTTAATCGCATTGTTTTCCGGGCGGAGGAAATCAGGCGTTATTAGCTTCAGCAATGCTCTGGCCCCCATTCTAAGCTCCTCATCCATACTGTTGCAAAAACTCATAAGCTTGCCTAACCCGATCTCCTGTATCACATTTTTTTGGGGCTTATTGTACTGACAATCGCTGTAGACTACCTTCAATACAATGTCACTGTAAGATGAGCGGTATTTTTCAGGTGCGCATGAAAGTAGCGCCACCAATGCAAGGCAAAACTGGTTACTTGTTTTGGTAATCTCGCCGTTTAGGAGGATCGTCTATGCATATCAGTCAAGGTGTATGTAAACGAAATTATACGCTTACCAGCTTTTCTAGGAACAGCATCACCGTTTCATGTTCCAGCATCACGGCTGATAAACTGGACTGTCCACAATGGCTGCATGGTTCATTTGATGGCTTAATTAGTGCCAGCTCTCGCGCCGCTAGCTCCTGAATATCGATAGATTAAATTACTCTAAGCTGTCCACTAGCTTAAAACGGAACTGACTTGCATATATTGGCGAGTATTGTCCAGCATAAAAATCAGCCTTTTGATATCGTACTGACGACAAATCGCTTTTGGAGACAAGTGGAACATATGGGTCATTCGAGCGATTAATTCCATGAACGTCGGGCGTTGCGATGGGAGAACGGTGAGGCAGTTCATGATGAGCGTCTGCATTGCCGTCCCAATCCAGACTATCAGAAAATGTTCAGTTCAGATGTCAACGCCGTCTCCGGAAAGCTCACCCGGAATCGTGGGCCGAGCTCCATCGTCGAGAACAGCTTCAAATACATCCCTTTGATACAATGAAACATCATTTAGTAGCGATCACGGTAGGGCTGAGTGGGTCAGACAAAATTGCAGAGTAACGATCATGATTGGTCATGCAACATTGCTATGACGGCGCGGCCTACATTCACTTACACATAGGTCGTGATTTTATATTGATCTCGAAGAGGGATCTGACGATTGAATATTTCGGTTAGGACGACCCCGAATGAATACACGTCGATCTTGTTTGTGTACGCGGATCCCTCCATGACTGGACACATGATTGAGTTCAGATTTGTGACAAGCTTGGAATCAAGATACACAGACCTTCGGGGGCCATCCATTCTGGGGTGCCAAAGATGCCGAATTTCCCTGCTCCAGCTTCTGCGATTTCGACGTTCGGAGCAGTCAGTTCTCTCATATGGCTTAGACCGAAGTCTGCAATCTTGACCGTGAAGTTTTGGTCAAGTAGGACACTGAACTGAGTCAGAAATCAATACTTCTTTGATGGACAAGAATTACTTATGACTCTTCAAATCGCGATGAATAATATTTCCATCAAGACTATGCAAATAGGACATGCCCTGAGCAAGTCCAATAGAGATATTGATAGCCCTTCGCGTATCAATGATCATCTTCTGCTTGTAAATTATATCGTATAGAGATCCACGATCGCACCATTCAGTGACAATGCAAACGTTTGGTGGAACTGTACATGCACCAATATACAAAACCACGTTTGGATGTCGGAGCTGAGACAAAATTGCCACTTCTTTCTTTAAGTCTATCAGTACTTTCTCCTGGACGACGAATCAGTGCTATGAATTTGCATTTCACACAGCTGATTTACGTTTAGTTCCGAATCCTTCAGTTTCTTAATAGCGACGTCAGTTCCCCATAACCTGCCTTTGAACACTTCGCCAAAGGCTCCGTCTCCGACTTTGGATATGAAAGTGAGCTGAGAATAGTCGATTTCCCATTGCTCTCGGATCGGTTTGCCTGCTAACTGATTTTCGGACGACATCGCTCGCCTCCCAATCCCCTCTCGTATAGCAGCAATCCACTCATCTTTTTCTTTCGCCGTTTCAGCATGAACCAGCAGCTCGCGATCTGGCGTCTGGATCAGAAAAACATTCTGCCGATCTCCAACTTCGTCTTGAAGTCGATTTTTCAACGCATTCATTTGGTTGTCATCTCGGTTCCTATTCATCCAAAATGAAATGCATAATATGAACGATATCGAGATTTGCTACTCCATCTGTTTATCTGCGACGACGGAGCTATAGCATTTTCGGCATGTTCGAACTGGCTTGTCGTACCCCATTGATGGGACAGCCACTTTATGCACGATGCATAGTCTACAGAAACATTGCGAACATATACTGCATCGTTTACGCTTGTACAGCATCGAAAATGCCCTTTTGCATTCATAGCAGACAGCATTACAAAGATCGGTGCCATTTCCGTCCTCTCCCATATCTAGTACCGCCGCTCCCGACAAGGGCAACACACCAAGTAATGGTTGATCCTCATCCGCGCTTGATATTGGGCGGGTCTTATAATAAAAAATGCAATCGCGCTTGATGGCAAACCATCGTTTTTTCCAATTCTTGAAACCTCCTCTGGCACCACCTTGTTTGGTCAAGAACCCTTCATGCGATACTAGAGCTCCTGAACTGTTGGAGCTACGACTGGTGGTCTTTTTGTGCATAGGAGTCTATGAAGACCCACGATAGACACTGAGCCTGTCGCGGCAGCACCAAAAAAAAATCTGGATTGACCTAGATATTCTGTGGCGATCCCGACCCCGTTATGTAGAATAGCATATATCTTCTGATTGACCCCAGATTCTTTATTGATTGTTTACCTGTCAAATCAATAAATGAAAAGTGCACCTTGTTGCGTTTTGGGCAAATGTTCGAGGGCGTCGAATGTTGTGATACTTCGCTTATCCATATTGTAATACGGATTCTTTCTTCGAAATGAGGTCAAGGCCCGAAATGATAACAAAACAAATACGCCAATTGCCAGTTTTTTCTAATCATGTTACAAAATCATCGTCATCTCACAGTGACGGCGAGATAGACTGGGTCTGGTAATGGAATTGATACCGTTGGCCAAAGCAGGTCTTTTTGACGAAAATAAATTGGGACTTCAGATCCCGCTCTTTTAATTGAAGCAGGCAGCGATTACCCGGTGTGACATAGTTGAAACCGCGACGCTTTATTGAGAAACATACTCAGCTGTAAGAGAAAATTTGCTTTGGCAGATGCTAACATTTTGCTACCGTTTCTTTTCTTTGGAAAAACGTAATAACCCGGGGTTGTTGAGGTTTCTTCACTTGAACTTCGATTTCCTTGACTTCGTATTCAGCACATTCTTCGTTGTGTTCAACCACTAACTGGGGATCAGGTTGTCTTCTTCAACAACTTCAAATTCTGGTTGCGCTCCTCCAACCAGTTTCGATAACGTGAAATTCCGATTCTTTGTGCAACGTCGGCAAGTTCATATACTTAATCAATATCCTCAATCGCTTTCCATATCTACGGCTGAGATTTATGTGGCCAAACTGGCGAAGCAGCTACTGTAGTGTTATCATTTCCAAAAGGTGGGAGCTGGAAGTGTGGCTTTGGGTTAACCAGCGCCCTCGGTTTGGAAACAGATTTGACCACAACAGTTAGCTTCTTCACCAGTTCGGCCACATACAGTACATCGAATTATCGAAATCTGTTTAAACACTTTCTGAATGAAAAACACTTCGAATTTGTGAGATAACGCTTTCAAGCTTCGAAATATATCAGAATCAAGTGGCTACAAGACAGTCGTCAGAGTAGGACGGAAATAAACAAAGCCATTGATCAATATTGTTGCTCCATCAACAATGTGGGCTAGGCGCTATGAAGGAAGAGCAGTATATTCGTCCATAGTCATCCAGCTCCTACAAATTGGAATAGGATTTGGCGTCCATGCTTTGACAATGTTCATATGACTTTGGGTTTGCTAACATCAACACCTCGAAACAACCAAGGGTTACTGAAATTACCCATGACACAGGGAATGAGCTTCTCACCCGAAGCCGAGCAGGTAAAACAATCGTGACTCTGTCTATGACTTCATTATCTCAATTGCATAACTGTTTTGCACAATTCAACGTGGAATCCGGTAACAGTCGAAATAAATCATCCACGTGAATACATTTTCCATGCTATACAGTAAATTTTTTTGAAATGCATTCTCATGATAAGGCCCGAACCCCGAAAAAAAGGGCTGGAGCTGATGGTTCAGACTGTTGCGATCGACACGTGCTATATTTCGAATAGCGGCCCATTAGCGGGATGTCGATCGCAACAGTCTGAACCATCAGCTCTGATGATCGCAGTCAATGCATCTTTCGACCCCAAAGGCCGAATTTTGACGAAAAAAGTAGGGTCAGATCACAAAAACGGACCCAAACGCTGGCGGAGAGGGGTCTTATCACAAACACTGACTCAATTTGTGCTGGGAGTCGACCAACGTCATCGTCATCCAGAATTTCTATCGAATAAAATCTCCGGACTCCGAAATCCAGTTAGGTAAGCCCGTGCTCGCCAACTGCGGAAAATTCGTACTCTTACGTGTTGATCGTATTCAGCTTTCCCGTTCCTGGTGTTATTCTGGGTTTCTCCCCCGACAAGGGTTCTCGATCCGTCGATGGAGCAACCACAAGAAATTGGCAGCATTGCAAAGCAGTCCCGCGATTTTCAAATTTCATCAGAATTTTTTTGGCAATTTTCTCAGTCTCCAACCGTTGACACCAAGTATGGGTTTTACAAGCCATCCTCGGTATTCAACTTTGACCAGGTACTCGAGCACATAATGCGAGAAACAGCTATTAACTCGTGTATTCTATGTCCCATTGCCTTTCATCTGTGAAGGTGATAAACAGAAATAAGGGTGCTGAGTTTGTTTGGGTTGGACAGCCACGTTCCGGTTATGAAAAACGACAATGCACCTTGCATCTTACTCTGTGTGCGGATTCTCAAGCGCCGCCACCCAAGCCTATAATCGTCTTTCGAGGTGCCGGGACCATGATTATGAATTCGAGCGAAACCAGTGAATGAAGGGCAGAAAGTGGAAGAGGTGGGAACAGCTGGACGACCGGAATCTCAACCTCATCCGAACCGCCTGAAACGATGGGCAGATCTGAACGAAGTCCTTCTGCCATTTTCGTTCTGCAATTCTACGCGAACCCGACCCGATCGGGTCGCGGTTGGGTTGGGTCTTGGGTCCTCCTCCCTCTGGCCTCTCTGCTCATTTCCGCAAAATGACGTCGCAAGAACAGCCGGCCCGGCAAGACGGGCAAACCGGGCTGTTTTTTACTACAGGGGGAGGTGTACTTGGCATGGGGTTTACCTTATTCGAAGTCTCAACGGAATACTGTTTTGTCAGTGGCGGTGAACCCATTCTCACCATCGTCACTTGTGGAATTAGGGAGGGCGCTGTCAGTGTTCGCGTCGGTGTGTAGAGTAACGGGTTGGACCAAGAAAGCGTATTCACAGCAAAACTTTTCAGCACGTTCGAATCACGAATTCTTGGTCATGATGATTGCACGATTTGCATGCAAGTATAACCCTGGCGACAGCGTCACGCCGGCACCATTCAAACTATTTGGTGGCTTTAGGATATTCCGACTGTAATTCCTCAACCGCCAAAAACAGAGCACCTCAACCACTGACTCCTCAATCAGCTTTCGAACTCTCTCCAAAACTAATGCACCATTATCGGTGTCCCCGATCTGCAGAGCTAAGGAAATGCACCTGGGCATCCCGGACGAACCGGTTGACTCTCTCACTTAGAGGTTCCTCAACTAGCTCGAGACCATGAGTGTCCATAAAATGAATCAATGGTGATCACATATGACTTGATAAAGCCGTTCCTTTGCGCCTCTGAACAGTCCATGACTGCACCGAGAAATAGCTCAATTCGAACCAGCTCCTGTTCGCGAGTTGAGAGTTGCAGTGAACAGATTACGACACCGGAACCCATCGCTTCAACAACACACAATAAACTGCTGAAGTTTAGCAAAATCCATATCTGAAGTTTTGAGTCATATCTGAAGTTTTGAGTAGGTCACATCAGTTCAAGCTTCATGTCCCCCCGTTTTTTCTGCCGGATTGGTCCTCAAAATCATCGACTTTTGCCAGAAATGGATAGGGTCAGAAGGGTACACAGTGCCGAGATGAACTCGGTTGCCCAAGATATGTGCATATCGGAACATTGCATGCTGCTGGATTGGACGACGGCTGTGTCGAACGTCTGATGGAGCTGCATCAGTCCAATACTCCTGTCTCGGTGACCTAAACAGTTTTATCAGCGGTACCATCGTGACAAACTCAACTGTGAAAATATTTACAAGGGAAGGTGTCCCGAGCTGTTCCAGAATTTTTCTGCGGAAATATGCAATTCTGTCCTTGATTTCCGGACGACGAATGACCTTGTCGGGCGGGAAATTTCGAACTGTCCATGGCGAGTTTAGCGACGACAAAACTGCACCAGTTCGTCCTCATAATGTTGTCGCGGCTGCTGCACTGCATGATTACATCACAGCCCTTTTAACCGCGGTTGTGTTTTCTATTGCTTTCTTCAAAGTGTTTGACTTTCCCGACACAGTGGTCAGAATGATCAGGACGATGGAAACCCTAACCGACACATTATTTGGTAGTCAGCAATGATTGCTTTTTTCCTGCCAAGGCCTTGTTATGTCATGATGAACCATCGTCATCCCCCTTGCATTCCTCCCGCACAGAAATTTGGATTTGAGAACCTGTAGTCACTTTCATCAATACAAAATATATATTCTCATACTCTGTTCCTTCTGGCAGTCAGTGCTGTCACTTGATGTATTCGCCATCAAGAGCAGCGCCATCTGTGTCACAAAGATAGGGGATACACACTTTGTTTGAACTCGGTTTGGTATGACCTGGTCTTGACTGGATTGCTCTATTCCCATCCCATATTTCCTACTACTCATGGATTCGAATAATTCACCAGGTGAGGTCTCATCGAACCCGTTTCCATTGGGATCATCAGTTCCGTTTTACAAACCATTACCATTACCTAGGTCATTTAGAGTTCCCATAACAGGGGGAACAAGTGATGTCCAGTAAACCAATCTGGAGCAACAGTTTCCCTCAGCGCCACCGTCAACATTACTCCATCATCATAGTCAGTGTCCTCAACAGTATACTGCTCTTGACAGAGTTTTGAGATCGGTGTTTGTGATTTTTCGAGGCTGGCGCGAAACGCACGTGCGATAGACCTGAAGGGTGTTGTTCATCGGTGTACTCAGAAATATTCAAAAAGATGATCGATTGGAGTGAGATAATCCTTCAATTATCATTATCGTGAATCTTGGTTTACTCACGAACGGGGCAATTTCGGTTGGATGGTTTGTATGTTTTTGGTTGTTTGTGTTCGCCTTTGAATTTGTACAAGGTGCCGACATGAGGAAAAACCATCGATGACGGTCCCGATCTCCCACAAGATGAAACATTTCTGAAAGAAAATCTGGTTGTCCCTGCAACATTCTTCACAACATAAGGAGCCCGAGGTTATTGGCGTTCTTGACTCATATCAGACCAGGTTCGACAGCAAATCAAATGAGCGTCGATTGGGTGGATTTGCAGATGGTGCTGAGGTGTATGCGTTTAGAAACTTGAAGACCTCGAGAAAGATTTATTAAGAGACGCAAAAAAGATGGAGATTCGCACAGTACCAGTTGATATGTCAGTGGATGACGACGAGGATGAGGAAATCATGGCCGCAAGTGCAGTCAAAGACCGCCAACTATAGAACGCGAACTCGATTGTGCAGATGCAAGACAACGGCGACGTTGCACCTAAGGAGTCTGAACGAAGAACGAGCAAGCGAGTCAAATGGAAGCTGGGTACATGGACGAATACGCCGGAGGGACTGTGATTCAGGGGCATTATCGACTGAGGAGCACGATTGGATGGCTGATTGGGATAATCGATTAAGGGGAACGCAATGCGCCACATTTTGAAAAGTCTTGTGATGCCGCCTTTTAAGGTGCAGCAGAAATGGACCGCAAATGGGAAACGCATTTGGCACTGTTTATTAACAACATCACATGCGAAGTAGTTTGCGAAAAGCCGAGAGTATCTTGGGTTTGTTGTTGACATGGACCTCAACATTCGACGGTGATGGCGACAGTGCTGTAGAAGGGTCTTTACAAAGTCGGCCATATCCCATATCGTCCAATAGCTTGCTTGTGTACTCCTCTCCCCAACGATGAAGTGCCTGAATTTGGTCGAATAATCGTTTCGTATAGCACAGAGTAGCGCCCTCGGGGGGCTGTGATGTGGAGGTGGACAGATTCTCTTTTGGTTGAACGATCAGCAATCGGCAAGCAACGGCTGATCGCTTGCCTGTCCCATCACCTATTTTAACAGCCGTATGGGCGACAGTCCTTGAATCCCAGACATAAACTTCATCGGGCTGCATGTTCCATCGTGTGTACCAATCATTTACTGCTGATTCGGAATTCAACAAACGTTGAAGTTTCTGCACAGTCCCATCAAAAGAAATCTTGGTCCGACTCTGACCGCATTGATTGGCAGGTGTCAATGCCAATGGCCATCCTTCAACAGGTTCAAGTGGTATCCAGATATTTATCGTATGAACGAGGCTCAACATTTCGATTGCGTATTGTTCAACGTTGCCATTGTAGTGACTCAGAGCGGCGGATTTGACTTTCTCGTTCTTTCCCAGAAACTCCAGGAAGTCATTAGACCAACACTCGTATTCTTCCACCAGGGTGACAATATTAGCATCGCGAAGAATATCGATATGCGCGAAGTCAAGGTAGGAATTTTGTGTGGCCAACCGTACTATTCCCATAGGAATGACTATCCAGTTGGGATGTTTATCGCGGATGTCCTCATAAAAGGCTGTTTGAATTGTTTTAGCAAACCTATTTCTAAATTCAGGCTCCTTAAGAGATTTCAACGAGTCAATCTCTGTTCTTAGCGGCTCCTCCATTTTTACAACACTAAATCTGTTCGGGCATTCTGAAGCTTCAATCCACTCCATAGGTGACGCTTTCTTTGTTGGCTGCTCCAGTGGAATCATCATAATCTTCTGTTTAGACCCAGATACTTCGATAGTTCCAGTAAGTTCCGTCTCTTGATGGCAATTGGTCACAAGCCATATGGACTGAAACACAGCGAACAGTACAAAAACCGCCATTCCTCCAGTGATTGCCATTGCTCAAATCAATGATGACCGTCCGGCCAATATAGCTGACCCGTCGGTGTCCGTCACGAGGTCCTTCACCCTCTGACCTGACTGGCACAGAGTCATCCATTGATACAATCCCCGTCCGTTCAGAACAGAGCAGCAGTGGCGTGGCAGAATAATTGCGCAACTCCCGAGTCGGGTCGACTCCCAGTGACTCCGAGTGACTCCAGGTTTGGCTGAGTGCACGGCCGGCGGCCTGGGCGGATTCAATTTGGATCCAAACTGATCCAACACTGTGTGCAGTCACTCACAGATACATTTAAATGTTCCTAAAGTGCACACTTGCTCATAAACAGTTGTGAGGAATTGATCAATACTGTATCCCGGATCGGTATCGCACAATGGCTCCGCTCCCTTTTCATATCAATGGCAGGAAAATGGTGTATCGCAGCAAATATTCAAATTCGTCGTATTATCGATGCAGTCGCTGGCGGTCATCATCGCGGCAGGTGCCATGCGCGGGGACGGCTGTGCTCCTGGCATCTGGAGCGATACGAGAATTGACCCCTCATTCCTGCAATCCTCACAATGAACTTCCAGTTCATGGTCAACGAGCCGATGCCACTCAGGAGGTCTCAACATTCGTCCCGCCAAAACTTCATATTTCGTTTACCTATCCAGTAGATGCGCTCGCTGATCGATGCAATCGCTATTCGGGATCGTGCACAACCTGCACGCATGGTTTGGGAAGAAGCATCACGCATCATCACGCGACGATATCTGGACGTACCGATTACGTGCATGACCCGAAGCGCATGTCTTAACCGGGTTCACTATATACGGACGGGAGGGTCCTCGTCTGACCAGTTTCGAACGATTGAGACCCCTGAGATGGCTTTAACGTCAGATCGGATGAATTTCTTCCTGGGCTACATTCCACCAGTTTTCGAAGGAACGGTTAAAACACAATATTGGGTTGTGGGGACACCCGGCCCTATTTAGCATGATCAAACGCTCTCATATCGATCTCTTTATCGACGTTACGTTTCGGCTAGTCCCTAAACCTTTTAAACAGCTTTTCACAAGTTTTGTTCCCAGTACAAATTAGGATGACACCGATTGAAACCTTCCTTAGTTGCTTTGGATTTCATCAAACCGTCATATTATATGCCACTTTGCTCGACAATTACAATTCCCGTAAAATGGCAGCCGTTGGAAAAATGATTGCTCCTAACAGGTACCCAGAATCGAACAGTTTGCGGCATACTGGCAGCGTTTAAGACGCCATACAGATCATGAACTAACGGCGCTGATTCCAGCTCATGGATTTCAGTCAAAATGTCACCCTGTGTTCCCAAAAAGGATCGTCCTGGATCGTTTTTCCAGTTGGGTCAAGTGGTTGAGGGCGGAGTGTTCGATCCGCTTCGGGAACTGAGGGAGTATCTGTTCACTGTTGATGCGTTGTCGATTGCCCACCCCTGATCGGATTGTCCAAAAAATGTTCGATGGATTCTTGAACAGGAATCTTGTCGCTTATAAAGAGCTCGCTTCTTCTTATCCTGCGACTAAGTTTCGGTTCAACAAAAGATTCCAAGGAACAGTATGCTTAAATACGAACGCCAATCTTGACGTTGCTTGGGACATAGTCTTGGACGCCCCTGCCGACATCTTCTGGCAATATAATCTCGATGATATTCTGATTCTGTTTCACTCCGAAGTACGAGATCATTCGCAATTCCCAGTGTCTGGGAACTGTCCATTCCACAACCCGACACACCAGACGGAGCGAGCGGTTTGAACCCGTGCTGGTGTCGCATGCAGCTTGGAAATGGAGCGGTTCTTGTTGCCGAATTCCGATGGTCGAAAGATTGGTAGATGGTCAAGAGAAGCCACGGGAGGGGGTCGGTCAGTTTCGTTTGCGTTGGTTAGGACGCCGTCAGATGTTGCCCCAACAGTTATATTGGGAATCCCTGCATTCGATGATGCCCAACAATGTTATGCCTTCGTTGAAGCAGAAGCATATCTCATGAGATTGTAATCGAGGACCCATCGACGTCATTTGCCTCATGGGCTAATGAGAGGGAATTTGAAATCTGTCCAACAATCAATGCATATCCAAACAATTTCATGAAAATAAAACCAAACAATTTTCGATCGCATTCCTTACGTCGCTGTCTGTTTCAAAACACGTGAGGAATGCGATCGAAAACAATTTTTTTTTATTCTCCATGAAAGTCAGAATTTGGGATCAATAACAATACGAACGCTTTCTTACGAACAATGGTTCGATTTCATGAACGCGTTCACTGTTTTGACGTTTTATCATTTTCCCGCAATTGTATCGAGACAATTAGAGGCTGTTCATCCACTCAGCAATATTTGTCATGACACAAAATGCAGGGGTTCCAGCAACCCCCGTCTGGTAGCCGTCAAATGCAATATGGAAGGTGAACGTGTTTATTGTCCAGCATATCGTGAGAGAGATGGGATATCGATCGGTAAATCCGTTGAACGAAGTTTACCGCTTTATGATCGGTTGATATTCCACGTCCGGGAATGCAGCAGATGAACTCGGGACCGAACGGAACTGGGACACATTCTGGTACTGTCGCTGCAGCATTGTGTTCGGACGATGTAATCCATTGTCCAATTTCTCAAAAACCCAATCTTTCAAGCAGTTCCAATCAACTGGCTCCACCTTTTCCTTGACGCAAATGTGCAGCCAATTGAGTGGAACTTGTTTTGAGGGATCCATTCTTTGCGAACGAAATGTCGCGTTAGAACTTTGTGAAGACGCTGCAGCGCCCTGGTTGTCCAAGCTCGCCAGAAATCTGTTGCCAACCAGCCGCTAAAACAGGAAGACAGGAAACTTTGATTTGAAATTAGATATGGTCCCGGTACTGGTGGAACAATCAGCGCTCCACCGAAAGGACATCTCAGCTCTCTTGACCCGTTGAACAAATAGACACGATCTCATCGGCGCTCGCCGCAAATCGCTGAAGCATTCAGTTCCTGTGGGACGGTCGTCGCTCACCGGATCGAGCTAAATTTATCGACTATCTGGCAAATCACGAAGAAGAGATTGTAGTGAACAAGTCGTTGTTGGAGCGCCAGCCAATCGCTAGAGCTTCAATAAACAGGTCATATGCTCTTCGGCACCTAACAAAAAACACTCGCTATTCCAGAGATTCGGCTTGTTCTTATAAAGCAGTGTTGATTGCCCTTTGACGCTGTAGAAATGCTAACAGGGACGCCTCTAAACATTGACAAAACTATCACAATTCGGGCCTGAATTCGGTCAGTATTGAAAAAATCCCCTTTGAAGATCAGCTCTGATGTTGAGTTTGTCCAGTTCGGTGATTCATTCGAATTGGCGATGTTTCCTGATGGCACTTCAGACCGTCGCAGGCAGAAGCGGTAAAGCGCCCCGCGCGAAGGTGTGGAAACGCGTCGGCCGTGTTCGCGGGGGGTGATCGGAACCAGGAGTGGTTGATGGTGGGAACTAGCCGTCGTGGAATAACAGGCGATCTGCCCAACAGACCAAACTGATCTGACAGATCCATATCGATTTAGCGAAACTACTCAACGACTGCCGGCGGGCCGCGGAAAACATTCCTGGGCGTGATGTGTGTGTCGCCACTCCATTGCATTTCTCGAAACAGGCGCATCACCCAGTACAAAGAACCAGCGACCTGACAGGGCTAATCAAGTGCTAATTCGCACAGTAGAAAAACCAAGTTCTCATCAGCTTCGACCAGGCGATAACACAGTGCAGGTTTGCCAAGTTTGCCCATTCGTCGCGCGCAACATATTTTCCTTGAGCGTGCAGCTTTTTTATGGGCGTTTGCCGCCAAATTTCCGCCCAAAGGTTGGTGCGGTAGAATGTGTCGCCGGGAAGTAATTTGACTTTGTCCAAAATTAGTTGAAACGTGGTCAGGCTTTACCTGATCGCACAGCTCCACAAAGGACAATGCGAATTATCCGTTGATGTCAGTTCTAACTTGAATCATAGGGAGATGATGCAAGGTTTTGAGCTCCATCCCATCTGACGTGGATCAGTGACAAACAGAATTCTTCAGCGGTGCGAAATCCACATTTCCAATGACAATTAGGGCGATTGTTGCGATATATTGCATAAACAATAAGGTAAAGCGATTGACGATCTTGAGCACTTCTCATATTGGCCGAATTCCGTTTCTCTCCTGACCGTGTCCAACTTCCATATCGACCCAATCAGCTCGTACGGGACACCGCCCAGGTCGTCCGCCGACGAGTCGACCACCAGGAACGACGATTGCGCCAGGACGTGCCCGCGATACTCTAGCGCCACCGTGTACTGGCCCGTCGCCATCCCCACGTCCAGCGGCCACAGGATGAACTGCGATCGGGCCGGATCCAATCGAACATTGGCCCGGCTATAGGACGACGACAGATTGAACGGACGGAATCGGCGACCGGCGGTCGATACACCCGGGTTTTGAGAGAAGCCACTGAAGGGCGAATCAGAGTGATAAAAGACCTCGACACAGCTTATCAATATCTTCGTGAGGCAGATAGGAAGGATTTCGTCTTTCTCAAGAAGCTGTGTGGAGGCGTTTCATGACTCT
This sequence comes from Spongospora subterranea, assembly GCA_900404475.1. Lineage (NCBI taxonomy): Eukaryota > Endomyxa > Phytomyxea > Plasmodiophorida > Plasmodiophoridae > Spongospora > Spongospora subterranea. The sequence goes on along the minus strand of OUQQ01000078.1, from coordinate 16,515 downwards.
AATTCGCCCTTTGATATTTTTCTCCCCAAACCTGGAGTATCAACCGTGTCCAGAACTTTTGCCTTTGATATTCTACAACCCATTCTCACCATCGTCATTTGTGAAAATCAAATGTTGTCATTGATATCTAAACTCACCCTTGTGAAAGCCAAGCGGAACTTATAGTGAACAGGTCAATCTAAGCCTGGTCCAAGCCGTTGACAGCACTCTGTGCAGAAGTGACGATGATGGGAATGGGTTCACTGCTGGTGACAATACATTATTAATCTGTGACCTCGAATAACGGTAAAACCCATTAATTATAATACAAAAAATGTAATGCAGCATGTAGCAATTCGGTTTTTGTTGGTCACATGCTGAAATATATGGACTTGGGAAAGTAAAAGTATCTGAGTTCTTACTTCATGATTCGTGAGTTATTTATTTAATTTGAGTTGTATCACTCAGCATCGTATTATGTTGTCGGAACGAACAACTAGTCGCAAGGACAGTGTGCCAGTATCATGCTTTAGAATAACGTGGGGTCTGAGGGACCTTTGACTTTTTTGTCCTGATCTGAAACGCCTTTGCGTGTTGTCGATATTTGAATTAATGACTGAAACTGGTGTGTAAACCCACCCACCTGCACAGAGTGGTCGTTGGATTCCCCAGGTACGGCTTCCTCAACCGCTTCCGGTCATCTGCTTAAGGCAAGGCACCGTATATCCCCCCATACAAGTCATCGCAGCGCCAGAAATGGCCAATCAGTCTGCGGTTGTGAACGTACCAGTCAATCAGGTGAAGCCCTGCATTTATATCCCAGTGCAGGGACCCTCAATTATTTCTGGTCAGGATGAGATTGTATCGTTAGCGGCTGCGATACAGTATCGCAACCACACTCTTCCACGTCGAAAAGTCGATGGAAAATACGTTTCATGTAGGTCATAACGCTATTGTCCTGATCATGGGGTCTTATTATCCTCGCGATGGGCCTCAGTTCCGATCTGTTCCTTCAATGACTATCATCGGTTTGGAATCGGGGTTATGCTCTATTTTCAAATGCTGAAAAAACTGCATCGACTGTTCGTGTTTCTGTTCCTGCTATCACTGCCCCAGATAATTCTCTCAATTTCGGTTGGCACATTTGTGGCTGCTGAACTCAGGTTGATTCGAGTTTCAGGCGGGATATATCGATCCGACGGGTTTCTACGCTGAAAAAACAATGCTTGGCGCTTTCGGGACTGCAAATGTCGACACAATTACAATACCCTTTGTTGCTTATCCAGTCTCCAAGACAAGAGTTGGGATCGTTATCATCGGCTTCGATGTTGCGATTGTTGTATTCGCTATTCTTTTTGGTCAGTGCCAACGTTATGGAAAAGACGCTCTGTGCTGTTGGGGTCAACGTCCTGTCCGATATAGTTTATCGACTGAGGAGAGCTCAACTTCGCGAAGTCCACTTGTCCGAGGCCAAATCGATTACTGCTGCCGATTATACAGTTCGAGTAAAAAATCTTCCTTCCAGTCTTACAGAACGCTTCGAACTGTTTGAATTTTTCCAGGTTCGAACCTGATGATGCTGCATTGTCGAAATTTGGTCACTGATTTTTCTGTTTTTTTTACAATAACTAGGAAAGATGGGGAAAAGTGGTGGATGCAGTGATATCATTCAATGACAGCGACCTTATAGAGATGTACATCGAGAGGGGGAGTTTGAAGCATAATATCGCGAAACTTAAGCCTGTCAAAGACACCCCTGATGGAATTTCTCAAATCAACAAGCTCAAAGACAAATGTACATCACTGGACAACAAAATAAGCGTTTTCAAAGTAATTCATCAATCATGCAGAAAAGTACTCAAAACTAATAGGAGTATTGGTTTAGGAAACATTCCAGCGCCGCCCTGTTGACGCTTACATATCGTTCGATTCCGGGATGTCACGCAGGCAATGCCTGAATTCTTATCCGAATACATGGTTCAGAAACCTCGCTTACGATTTTTCTATATATATATTTCTAATTTTTTTTCATGTCTCTAGTTGGAGCCGCTGCTGTATGAAGAGAAAGTTGCGTTTCAGGGGTAAAAGGATTACAGTAACGTCCGCTTTGGGTAATTACTTCTAGATTGACTATGACGTTTAAAATGATCCATCGTGATAGAGCCCTCAAATATTCTATTCCATAATTTGAAGTACTCAAGGAGATCGACCTGCTGCCGTCAACTTTTAACATCAGTTGCAACATTTGCCGTCATGTTGGTGTCGTTGGTGATCATATTCTTTGTACTTCTACGAAAACGTCTTCTTAACTGTTAAATTGATGGCATGCTTTAATTTCCAGGCTTCTCAAAAACAGAAGCAAAACACGCAGAAGTCGCAGATATGCGATGGTGTTTACACACGAGCACAAGCACTGCGAGGTGTCAGCGTTGACTGCTACTGTGCCTCACTATCGTCTGGGCAATTAGTCGATGATCAAGCTATTTGCCAGGACTGGATTGCCAATATGGCAGTTGCAAAGGTATTACCGATAGAATATTCCACTCGCAACAGCTAATCAGTTGTACAGTTGCTCATTGCATTGATTGCTGTGACAATTTTTGTTGTCAACGTGTTTCTCAAAACTATGATCGTTGCCCTTGTCCGGTTTGAGAAGCACAACACGCTCTCCTCACAGGAAAAGGCTATCACCGCGAAACTCTTTGTTGCTCTTTTTGTCAATACAGGTAAACGCTGTCAGTGTCATTTTCGCTTTTTGAGAATAGTTTGTCTGTGTTAATATAACCGCACACTTGCTGAAATCTAAAGTGAAACAGGCGTTATCATCATGTTGGTGAATGGAGATTTGGCCTACTTTCGTCTGGGCGCCGTTTTCAATGGCCCTTACCAGGATGTGTCTGAATCTTGGTACCGTGATGTGGGCGTATCTATTTTGCTGACCATGATGCTAAATACTATCAACCCTCATATTCTTCCCGTACTGCAAATTCCTCTCTCAGCCATGAGAAGACGATGCCGCCGGCGAAATGTGGCCACGCAGAGGGTTAGGTTTGCCCAAATAAATCTCACATTACTATACTGACTAACGATTTCAGGATTTGAATGAGCTATACTCTGGTCCAGAGTTTGTTTTATCGGATCGATACGCAGCTGTCCTTAACACTATATTCGTGTCCATGCTCTACTCTTCTGGTATACCAATATTGCTTGGAACCGCTGCCCTCACGTTTGCTTTTACTTATGTGTTCGACAAGGTTCGCTTCAACTACATGTTCAAGTGCAATATTTTGATTGTACTCTAAATGTCAGGTTGCTTTGTTGCGATTGTATCGGTATCCACCCATGATGGACAGTACGTTAGCTGAATATGCATCATCGGCAATAAGCTATGCTCTTCTTATACACTCAGCGATGGCCATGTGGATTTATTCATACCCAAACAACTTTTCTTCACAAAGCATTTCTGATCCGACTATAAAGGTAAGGGCGGTATCCTCTGACATCAACAATGTTATGGGTAGCATCTGATGATTCTATATAAACTTTTCAGCACGACGGAGATGACGAAAATGTTATTAGACGAGCGACTCTGATAAATGGTTTCATTTTCATTGTGGTGGTACTTATTCTGGTTACTAGACAGGTCTATGCACCAATATTGGTTTTCCTCGAGCTAACCATCCATTTAGTTTCTCGGGAAAATCATCGGCTGTTTCTGTTGCTGCAAATCACGCCGTATTTTCCCAACAGAGAAGATTGACGAAAGCCTGGGATATCTTGACGCTCTAAGGGCTGGTCATCGAATCGAATCGTAACCGTCCGGTTTGTTACTTTGTATGTGCTCATCAATGATGTTCAGTTATCATATGCATGATCAATTAAGGTACATGGATGCCTTTATGAAAACTGTGTCTGCCAAACAACTTCAAGCTGTAACACCATTGACAGGTAGTTACAAAGCTGTCGTCATCTGAAAAAAGTAAATGATAATTATGCGAATCAGATGAACTGGCGGCAGCGCGAGCGGAAGGCCTAGGTACAAATGCGGAAGCGAAAACGTAACACCAGCAATAAAATGTTCGGTAATTTGCTCAGCATATTTTAGACCGACAATTGGACCTGGAGGTAGTCCAACCAGCCAACAAAATGTCGATACAAGTTCTCCTGCATTCATAACGGTAACAGATTCCAGCTTCAGCGAGGGTCAGGATTTTTATAATGAATTACAGGTGCAATGCCCAACCTGCGGGAGCATATCTAATGTGCTGGGAAATAGCGGGGTGAGCGGGCAAATCTACCGTTGTCCTTTCTGTGGCAACGGGTTTGCTGTGGGACCATAAGACTTGCTGAGATTTTGCAAAGGCCCCATCGAAATTCGGTTAATCAATCTATTACAGATATTTGTATTGCTGCATAATGTCAATTTCGTACAATTGATCGGGCATAGCTGCATGCCCGACGTTCAGTGCCATTCGTCATCGGTAGCAGTGAACCCAATCTTTGTGCGGGTGGCGAAAACCTCACTGTACTGTTGTCAAATTAACATGGGACCGAAAAAATACGATGACAGAAATAGATTACTTACAGGTGAAGCCTTTGCAACCAGTTCTTCAACATTCTGCAAAAATGCTGAATGCCGCATTTCGTTCTCTTTAGCCTAAAGTGAAAATGAATGAGCCCAGATACGTCTTCTTTGTTACCCACTACCGATTTCAAAGGACCTCGCAATGAAGGTTTACAAGTTGGTTGAACATTAGAACAGCTTAGTCTCGTCACTGCCAGATTACGAAGGCTGCTTGGCTTTTTGATTGCACCAGAACGAAACGTGCTGTTTATTTCAGCAGTGTCAGGCTCGCCTTGTGGATTGAGATCACCACAGCTTGATGTGGACCGATCGCTGAGATTGCTCCAATCTACGCTTCTGGAAACATCGCTAGCAGAATCATCAAATCTTGTACCTTCTTGGGATATTCGCGAAGGAGACATATTGATGAACCTGCCTGTTGCTCCTGTACTACGACGGCCACTTTCAGATCTTCTTTGTGGCCGAGCTAGAGCTGGCTTTTTAGAGCCAGAGGTTCGCGAGGAAGTTCGTGGGAGCACCATGTTCCCTGGAGTCCTTTTTCCGGAAGAAAAGTCCACACTTCTGCTGACATCTACAACGGGACGGCGCGGTTGAGAGCTGGAACTCAAATTTGCCTTTGGATACAAAGTGAGGTTACGCACGGGAGAATGTCGAGCGCCAGGAGGGGAAGAAATGCTAGAGGCAGAGAACGATATCTTGGCAGCCTCTGAATCGCAAGACTTTCTCCTAGCTGCCTGCAAACTACGTCGAGTTTTCGGAGGGATTAACTGACGTCGAGGAGACGCTTTCGGTCTCAACTGGGGAATTTTGAGGTTTGGACTGGCAGTACGGAGGGGAGATTGCGTCGCTTCAACTGAAACATCTTCGGGAATTTTTGAAAGACCCTCACAATAATCTATTTGTAAAATGGATCTGCTGGCGTTCTGAATTGCCGCCAGACAAGAACTTGAATATTTCTTCATCAGCGACTCAGCATGATATGAAGACGTCATTATGGGGAAAAGAGTGACTAACGCCGACATCGTTTTCAACTGCTAGCCATTAAAAAGAGTCAAAATACATGAAAGGTCGTGTGTCCAGAAAGAGGAAGAAAAAGATCAACCGCAGAAAACACGATAAAAAAATCTACAAATTTCTTACAAGAGTAATGGACGCTACCGCTTGGTCTGCACAATCACTGTACTGTTCGCCAAGTGCCGCCTTGACCGCTTCCTTAACCCGTTCCTCGACGGAATCCGCCCTCTGTTCGATCCGGCAATCCCAGTCATCCAGCGACTGCAATCCTTCCATTAGCGCTAGTCAGGCGGTGGTGCTGTCCCCGTCGCCAGAATAATCAATCGACAGAACAATGACGATAATGAAGTGTACGATACCGATATCGAAACGAGTCGATAATCCGACTGATGAAGGACCCCTATTTACGTCGCTGTTGCTGTTGCCGAGCAGTGTGTAACTGGGTGCAGCTATCCCTATCTGTCTTGGCAACAATGACGTGGGGTGCCGGGGGGCACCTTTTCCTCAGATCCCGTCCCACTCCAGGCCACGGGTTCACGGCCAAAGTGCAAGTGTTGCCCTGGCCATTCTCACGGAACGATGCCATCGATGACTGAATGTGCTACCTCGCTTCGGTGCGGTGAAAATCAACCAAAAGGGGTGAAGTGGCCGTTTTAGCGTTGACTGGGGTCGTAGCGCCACGAGAAGTCGGATTTGTTGCGTGTGCAGCGGCCATCATTCAAAGTGAATGAATATAAACCACATCGTGGTATTTTGATAGGGTAGCAATGGCAGCGCCAGCTTCGCATATCAAGTTGACACATTTCGACCGCATTGACCGATCAACGTCCATTCGTCTAGCGTTGACCATAGCCAATATTCCATTCCAAGACGAACGCGTCTCCAAGGAGCAATGGGCTACAATGAAACAAAAGATGCCATTCGAGCAGCTCCCGGTTATGGATATAGACGGCGAACTTTTTTCAGAGACCAACGCCCTGCTGCATTACGTCGGCGCCATTGGCGATTTGATGCCGAGGGACCCGATCATGGCGCTAAGAACCGATCAGATCATCGGAGGCGTTGACGATATAATCTACGCCATCAAGCCAACAATACACATCGACGATCATCAGCTGAAACTGACAAAACGAGCCGCGCTAGCATCTGATGTCCTCCCAGTCAAGCTACAAGCCCTAGAAAATCTGGCGGGTAATGAATCACAGGATTTCGCCATTTGCAAAGGTCTGTCTATTGCCGATATCGTTCTGTACAATCTCCTGCACTGGTTCAAAAGCGGTACGTTGGCCCGTTGTTCAACAACATCCGTCGAATCTGATGAAGATATGTATAGGCGTATTAGAGGGTGTCCCTAGTGAAATCACCGAAACATACAGCAACCTGAATTGCATCTATGAGACCGTGTCCAAAAACGAACGCGTTATTAAATGGAATGAGGCCCATCGGACCTGATTAGGCCGCTCGGGCACAGCAAAATGACGTAGAAAAAAGCCGACGACACTACAAACTGATAGAAAAAAAAATAAACATGTGGCAACAAAGTTCACAACTCAAAAGGTTCAATTGATTCAGTATCAGGCGGTGGTCGGACTGTGACTGCATCAACGTGATGATCGGCGGATTTCGTGACGGATCCGAAACAGCGACAGCGTTGCAGGTTTTTAGTCCGCGACCCGAGCCAGAATAATTATTATTGGGAACTCTGGAATCCGATCCGCAAGCACCAGGCCCAGGGACCAACATGGAAGCTGGCAGGGCCGCTGAAGCCGACGTCGAATCCCAATACATCGGTTCGGATTCGTTTTTCGTGAGTTGATTTCCGGGCGGCTGAATCGTCTCTCGTGAACAGATTCGCTGGATCTGGACTGGGATGGGAAGACGATCGACGAATTGGCCGCCGATGAAAGATGTCCACCGTACTGGACCGTGTTGCCGGTCTATCAGCGTTAACAGAGCGTATTCAGGTGTTTCCGTTCGGAATTACTGGGCCCATGCGGAAAAGAGTTCGCCCCAGCGTATAAGTGCTTCAGACTGTGTGAGATCGAGAAGAAAAGCTTCGAGATCTGTGGGCCGTTGATGAAGGCGTACTCAGGTGCGGTTGTCCGACGAACTGACTTCGTAAATCTCAATAACCTTTGGGTTTCAACAGATTGTATGAATCGCCACCCATTGAGGTATCGCGCTATGTTCTCAGAGAATAACGACCAGGATGAGCGGTCCGGCGAAAATATTCCCGAAGAGTCGGCGACGGTATAGCGTGTCATTGTCCGGTTTCCTAGACCACAAATTCACACCAAGAGTTCGAGACAATAATAATTGCTGGTGGACAACAATTGTTCCTCCTCCAGCTTTGAACGTTTTTTTTTATTGCGCCTTTGTATAAATTATCGAGCTGTTTTGGAAGGGGTAGATTGGGTGCTGTGTCCTTGGGAGAATTGACAGTAGAAGGCGTAGTAGCCGTTCTCTAATCCGATCAGGGTGTACCCTTTCGCCGCCATGAACTGCCGCACTTTGTCCTCGTACGCTTTGGAGGCTTGCGCCTCGGTTTTGGCTCTGATTCCGCACATGACGGTTCCTCGCTTCGAAGCGCCTTTTAGTCGTACTGCCTTTTCGTCGATCTGAATGAGTTCGGTCAAATCTGAAATTAGACGCGGTCAAAATCCCTAAACGAAGCGCCTTGATGTAAGTGTACCTAGGCCTGCCCAGGTTGTCAAATCAAAATTTTCCCATCTGGCGAAACCGCATCCTTCTTTAGTAATCTGTAAAGTTACACACCGTAATTCCTCGTCCGACATCGCTTCCAGCACGTCCAGCTCTGGCGAGAACGTGTACCCAAGCTCCACAAGGGGCGAGAATGAAGGCAAAGCAGTTTTCAACGGAGAAGGACGGAATCGAGGCATTTCAGGCTCCTGACTAGAAAACTCTGTTGAATTTTGGCAAAATTGCGATTGAGTAACCCTACGGTTTGGGGGATGTGGCGCTACGATCCGCCGTGTTTGCAGGTGCATGAACCTCAGGTACAGGCGAGGCTACATTCCGGCGATCAGGCAATTCGATCTTCGGCGGCATTTTTGGTCGAAAAACTTTGGGAATTGATGACTGCAAAACGAAGAGTTAAAAATGTCACGACGACAGCTATCTCGTCTATCAACCTTGGCAGCAGATGTCAAAGATGAGATTGAGAAGACACTTTCATCAAATGGAGATATTGGCGATGGACTGGGAGTCGAACGTCGAGTTCGACTCCTTAGACGTGCAACCGACTGTGGCGTGGGTTTAGCAGCGGACAGCCCAGGACGGCTCATTCCATTGCGACTTGCTGTAGAAGGAGTCGCCTGAAATGACAATGTTGTCACGTCTCGTAAAGGAACGGGAAGTTCGGAAAGGGCGAACGGGTTTGAGTCGATAGTAGGAGCGGTGGTAGGCGCGATGTCTACGATGGCAGTAAATTAGGTATAATGAAAACTTGATCGATCAAAAAAACATACATGGTTGAACTTGGAACTGAGAGGACAAGGGCTGCTGTTGTTGTGGCATCGATAAGCTCCCAAATAAACCTGAACGCAAACATAAATCGAAACTTTGACTTCAGCATAGGTCGAATTGCACACCTGAAGATTGAGGCTGCACACTGGCCGTTGGCTGAGCCGACCCGAACTGAAAGCTCGGCGCCGCCCCTGGTGCACCAAACAGGGATGTCGGCTCCGATTTGGCCGGAGTCATTGTGTTCCCGAAAAGCGACGTCGAAGAGCCCGCATTCAGACCAGTTCCACCAAAAGAAAAAGGGGTTGTTGCAGGGGCGGGCGCTGCAGTGTTGGTCGCTACAAGCCAACAATTGAAAACAAGCCATCACATCTTCACGGGTACTGACTTCCAAATCCACCAAACGTGGACGTAGAGGGTTGTTGAAGTGATGAGCCGAATGAAAAACCGGTACTTGGAGCTGCTTGCTGGGTGGTTTGGCCACCTCCAAACAACGAGGTGGATGGCGCGGCAGGAGCGGTAGTTGCGGCACCGAAACCAAATCCTGTCGAAGGGGCAGTAGGAGTCGGGGCAGGAGCACCTCCAAAACTAAACCCTGTCGTCGTTGGCGCTGGGCGCGTCGCGGTAGAGCCAAAAAGGCCGCCAGAACTCGGTGTTGAAGGCGTGGTTGTACCGAAAAGACCTAAAACGTGTTGGAGAAGAACCAGAGCAAAACAAAATTAAAATTACCTGTGCCACCCGATGGCTGAATTGTTGAAGCTGACGAGCCAAACAAACCGCCTTGAGGCGCCGGCTGCGAAGCTGCTTGTCCGAATAGGCCACCGGCGGGTTGAGCACCAAACAGGCCAGACGATGGTGCCGACGGTGTCGCTGCCGACGAAAATATACTGGTTTGCGAAGGCTGCTGATGTGTCGAGCCGAATAATCCAGTTGACTGAGTACCAAACGACGGTGTGCTAGGCGGCTGTGGAGTTGCCGTACCGCCAAACGGTGTTTGACCGAATGCGGTGGGTGTCTGAGCTTGGCCAAACGTGGAAGTGGAGGCACCAGCACCAAACCCAGTTGACGGTTGGGACGTCGCGCCACCAAAACCGAATTGAGGGGTGGAGGACGTTTGCTGCCCGAATGGGGAAGGCGCTGGAGCACCAAACGTTCCGGCGGCAGCGCCACCACCGAAAGAGCTCCCGCTTCCGAACGACGACTGAACTGAGGTTGAACCGAATCCTCCACCAAAGCCCGACGATGACGTCGCCGTTGGTGTGGTGCTGGTACCAAAACCGCCAAATGGCGTAGACGGTGTTGCAGTTGGTGCACTGCCGAATCCCGACGTAACAGGTGCCGAGGTTGGGTTGGCCACCAATATAGGAACTTGGCCTTTTTGCATCGTGTAGTCTTCATAGCGTAGCTCCTCGAACGATTTGTCCTTATAGGCGGGCATCGCCGTGATGGAGATTAGCCTTCCTTTGCCGGCCGCTTCAGTAGTTGTTGTATATGAAGTGTGTTGAGTTCCAGTCCGGGCCGCTGTCGTTGAACTGGTTGTCGCTGCACCGCCACCGAATGGTGACGATTGCGCGCCGAAACCACCACTCCACGAATTTGAGAGCGTCGAACTCGGCAATGGTTGGGCGCCGAAGGTGTTGCTTGACGTGGATCCGAAGGTGTTGCTTGACGTGGTGCCAAAGGTATTGCTTGGCGTGGCCCCAAAGGTATTGCTTGGGGTGGCGCCAAACAAACCGGTCTGCTGTGGAGCCGGTTGACCAAATGCCGGTGCCCCAAATGCTAATGACCATGATTAGCGATAAACGCGTGTCAGAACTAGCCCAAACGCGATTGTAAAAACGAACGGTAATCAACCAAAAGCGGAAATACAATTTGGCAATGGCAAAACAGTATTGTGCGGAAACACCGCCTCAGATATGAATTCACAAAACGACCAGGACATTAAGCGCATGAAACATAACTAGGGCGTCCAAATCCCACAGCCGTTGACATTGCCATGGAGCAAGCCGATAACACTGGTAACGATGAAATTTTCGAAAACGTACGCGACGAGGAGCTAGGAGTGGTTCCGAAGCCCGAGAAAGACATGATCGCCAATCGCTGGTCTCGTCACCGACGATGCGCGGACGGACGAATACGGGAACCCGGTAGGGAATGCTGTACACAGCGCGTCCCCTACGATATCGTCGTCCTTCGTCTTAATGAATGATGCGGCGGAGCCCGCTCCGCAGGACTCCATTCTGGACTGTACACACAAGTGCATATTACCGTAGACTGCCAAGGCCGCTGGATCCATTGTTTCTACCGCCCATTCGACAACAATTGAAATCGATCTGCCGAAACACCGCCGTCATTTGCCGAAAAGTATGACGCCACGGATTGACGATGATGGAGCGGAGTCGTTCACAGACCGAAGCGGAAGGCGATGGGCACACAGTATATCTGCCTTAGCAATTTGGCCGACGATTGACAATACAAAAAACTTACTGTGGCGTTTCGATTGAAATTCAATATGTTGGACTGTATTGATAAGCGCCATTCTCTATGCGCCGTCATTGCGATTTAGATGGAGTCGCATCTGGTCTGAGATTCTGAAGATTACAGTGTTGATCTTGTCACTTGATCATAAGAGACAGCAAGTTCGCGAATGCCGAAGTTCTGCGCCAGGTTTGGCACCCAGGGATTTCAAGGTAGCCTCAACGTCGGGTCGATCATGAGCCCAGTCTAAGGGCGTTTTGCCATCGTTATCAACGGCATTAAGATCTAACCCCACCGCCTGTAAGATGACTACTTTCTCGAAATGCGCCGCCAAATGCATTGGAGTTCTTCCGTACTTATCCCTGACGTCAAGTTTAGCCTTCCGGCTCAGCAACTCTGCTACGCTGTCTGCATTCAGATAATGAACAGCGGCGCGACCGTTGTTGTCAACTGCATCTAAATCGGCGTTGAACTCATGAAGGACACGAACAGCACAGGCATCAGTTGCGACATGGAGGGGCCTCCAACCAGCCGATAGTTCGATGGCATTGGGGTCGGCCCCATGTTCCAATAATGCTTTCATGATTAGCGGATGTGTTTCATGCTGGGGCCACGCTAAGAATACCAAGGTCAGGAACGTTCAAACCTGCCAGCGTAGTTTCACCTCCAAGACTGGCAAAATGAAGAGCCGTCCAACCAGACATGTCTTTCCGATTGACATCTGCATTTTTTTCAAGTAGCAGGTCGACGATTTTGCCATGACCGAGTTCAGACGCCACCATCAACATTGTCATGCCTTTGACCGAGTAAGGCGAAGGATTGCAGAAAATCGATACAGTTCACACCTTTTGAATCCGCTGAATTAACATCGTAAAAATGTTCTAGAATCGTAATCACAGAGGGCAAATCCCCCCGAACGCAACAGCGCATTGCTGGTGTTTGACCATGGTTATTTTTCGCGGACAGGTCGGATCTTGCGTCGAGAAGAAACTGCAGTATTTCTCGGTTGTTGGCCCAATGAATTGGCATATTGCCAGCCAGGTCTCTATCCGAAAGCAATGAACTCCTCAAGTGAACCAGGAATCGGCATACACCTAAATTTGCTGCACAAACCGATAAATGCAAAGCCGACATCTGTTATGAATTTTTCTAAGCAAGAGCTGCGAAAAAGAACTGGGTTCCTACGCCAAAAACATCTTTAGCTTCAGGATCGGCACCATCCTTAACCAGACGTTCAGCCGTCAAAGCGTCACATGCAAAATGTAGCGGTGTCCTGTTGTATTCATCTGCTTGCAAGGGAGCAGAATTGCTATTGATCATGGGCAGTGCAATGTTTATCTCGAACAAGAAAGAAAACAAATGAATCGGGACTTCTGGAGCAAACTGGTCCGCAGCTTCCTACTCCGTCGCAGAGAAAAACAATGAGGCTGATTTTCGGCAAAGCTTTTCTAAACATTCCATACTTATAACATGTTTGAACATGATGTTGCCATGGGACAGGGGCTGCGACTTGACAGTTTTCACCACTTGTATTCGTGGTCGAGTTTGTATTTGTCCTCTTTCCAGGATTCGCCGGGCGCCAGGGCGTCGATTCTGTCTTGGACCTCCTGCATAATTTTAGGATCTGCTTTACCTTCTGGCGTTTTGCGCACCATGGCAGCTCCCTCGTTCAAGTTTGTAGGAATATTCTGATCCAAAATGCTATTTAGCCGATGTAATGATTCTCGTAGCTGGTTTCTGGCCTGTCGTCGCTGCTCATACCCTTGAGAATATTGTTGTCTTACTGAAGGCAACTTCTCGTTAACACTGTCTTGTGTAATTGTGTGCTTCTGCAGTTCAAATCTGGCCAGCAAGTTTCTAATCTCCTTTAGCGACAGAGATTCAGAATCTCCCCGGCCAGTTGGCCGCCTGGGTTGTCCACTGGACGTTCCTGTCGTTGTTTTTAGGGACCTGTCCAAATACCAAGAATTAGACAAAAACAGATGAATAACACGCAACCTGTCTACTGTTGCATTTCATCATTTTCCTCAGAAATAACGCTGCTGTGTTCAAGGCCTGTTTCGATGCTGGAAAAATCTGGACTGCAGTCAACAATTTTCGGTGAGAGGGATTCTTTAGCTTCTGATGTGAAGGAATAGGTTGCAATGTCACTACTGCTATCGACGTCGTGCCTGCCAGCTGCCGAATCCGTCTCCGAAATTGTAGTCTCGGCGCTGCTGTTGTTCGAATTGTCGTCCGACATCGGGCGCTCGAGTTGCCCCAACAATACCAATCACAGACTATCAAACCCACTCCCAAACTTTTGTGAAAAAAATTACGTCAAATTCAGTCGGTCGATCGGGTTTTTTTGACACTACGAAACAGGGGGTCAACCTAACCCTACCCGCCTGTCGATCTGATCCAGACTTATCGAGAGTCGCGTTCTTCGGTAACATTGCCCTATCGTGATCAGAAACAATTGACCTCGTCCCGTCTAAATACTCACAGTCAAACTGTTCACAGACAACAGGGGCTCATGGTACAATTAGCAGATGATCGGCACTGGCTGTATTTGCTGCGGAAAATCGCATTTCGTTGTTGCTTTCGTGGAACGAGTACGTTATTGCAAATTCAGCAGGCGAAATGCAATTATCTGCCTCTTCATACATGCGTCCAGCATCATTGGGAATCGCGTGCTGTCGAATTACTCATTGAGACAGTATCGCAGATTTCGGCCGTTAAAGTTGTTCATGGAACGGACTGGAGTCCGCACTCGATGATCGACAGAAGATTGTTGGAGCATGCTGATCCAATATTATCAGGGAAGAATCGTCCCCAGTCTCTTTGGAAAACAACTCCAACGGCCGAAATTTTCTGCGCTACTGTCTGAATGAGGTATTTTGACAGCCCAACGATGCTGGACGAATGTGCGGATGCAGATTGTTGCATTTTCGACTTGTATGCACGCTTCTTCGAATGAAATCAGTCGCTGCATTTTGATTCATTGGCGGGGTCGCCAAACTTCACACTGAGAGGTGACGCCACCCGGATCAATAGAAGACCCCAGCACACTCCTCATGGGAAGGCCGATGTGGCGTTTTGTATTTTCCGTAATGGTGATTCGGCCAAGAACCAGAATAGCGGAATTAGTTATCAACGAAACACGCCAAACAATCAAGTACCACTAACTTGAATTAGTTTTAAGCCAGAATAAAGATTGGAAATATAAAAACGAACCCTCCGATCCCTGCCCGACAATGGACCCTCCTGCTATTCTCCAACAAGGAGTTCGAGCAGAACAACAGGCAGCACCCATCTACCCACTCCCATTGTTGCATCAGCGAGGCCTACAAAGCACGCTGCAGACGTACGCCAAACGTCTCGTAGCCCTATAATGTAAACAAAACGCCATCAACCAAAAGCAGATTGTTTTCAATGAAGATGGGCAATCATTGAGAACTTCAGCTTCCGACACGAAGGCATTTGCTAACTACAAAAACGGACTACCATTAGCAGACGCCACTACAGCAAATAGAGAGATATATCGGCTTTCCTCAAAAGCAAGTTATCCTCAATCAACAGCCAATCCGCCAAAATTGAGAATGACATCACCGCCCTCGCTCACTTCAACCGTAAAATCATCTCTGACATGCTTCAGGCCGCTAATATTCAGCCTTTCCCCAACGACGAAATTCATTGGACATCACAGCACAACGCCGAATTCACCACCCACCTTCAAGCGTTGATGACCCCAGTACAAATGGAATTCGCCAGAAGAGCTGCTCTTCAAGCCGCCAACGCTGAAGAACTTAAACGAGCCTGAGAAACACAAGAGGGTCACACTCGATTGGCTGGTGGCGTTTTGTTTACATTTATAGGGCTACGAGACGTCTGGCGTACGTCTGCAGCGTGCTTTGTAGGCCTCGCTGATGCAACAATGGGAGTAGGTAGATGGGTGCTGCCTGTTGTTCTGCTCGAACTCCTTGTTGGAGAATGGCAGGAGGGTCAATTGTCGGGCAGGGATCGGAGGGTTCGTTTTTATATAGGAAGAATGGGGAAGTTTCCAATCTTATGCTAGCTTGAAACTAATTCAAGTTAGTGGTACTTGATTCTCCAAAAAAAAATCTGGGATTCTTCTAAGTATTGATAATTGAGTCTTTGACGTGTGGGTACGATCATGGTCGACCCTTTTTGCACATGGAAATACTGGTTTTGGTCGTGTGGCTTGATCCAACCGCGTTCGCAGAACTGATTGCATCTATGGCTGGAGAAGAACGTCGATATCCCCCTATTGCCGAGATCCGTCGGGCCAAAGGACTGACCAGCTGACATAACGACCGGATCCGTTATCACGAATCCGCTCCCCGCCTTGCAGGTCACAAACAAGCCAAGCACGCTTTGTCACATGATAAGAGTAATGGATCAGCGCCTGCATACAGGCTCACTGAGCCAGATTTATTGTCAATATTTATTGGATTGAATTTGAAAAAGTTCGAAATTTGTAACCCGTTTTTCTCTTGGATGCGGGCTGGGCACGAAACATGTCATGGTTCAAACCGTTTTCGTTTTTGCGACTATCTTTTATTCGTTGTTAAAATATGATTTTGAAAATCGCTGCCTGAATTTAAAGATCTTGGCCACACATTCTTTTCTAGCGTGTTTGCCCTGCGTGTACTGCACTTCCCTCTACAGACGTTCATAACATCCTCCCCGTGCATTACTGACAGCGGCTGGCGTTTTTCCAGGCGGATGCCAAGAAACGCCTCTGGCGGCAGAATCGGAGCGAGAGGATGGGCACATCCGGGAGGCCACGAGTGAAGGTGCCAAGTCAGGCCGCCGGCCATGATCCATCCTCGTGACCTGATGTTTATTGATGGTCCAATCTGAGCTTTATCTCAGATCGGATTCTTGTCCTAACAGTCAATTCTAGAACATTCGCTTCTATTGTGATTGTTGTCTGGATACCTGTAGCTATTACCCAGCGGTTTACAATAAAT
>OUQQ01000182.1:21513-31788 GCA_900404475.1 Spongospora subterranea | reverse complement strand
CCGACCGGCAGGCCAAGATTTAACTGAGTCTACGCGTCAACGCAGGATTCGCGAGGTTAGCGCTGACTAGCTGGAGACGCTGAGCGGCCAGGGTCAAGTTATCGCCCTCTATATACGACCAGTAGATGATGTAGGATCACCAAGTTAAGTTTTGTGGGACTCAGAAAACAGCACTTCAGAGATAACCATATCGTTAACCGCAAAATACACCGATTTCGCGGACGTTTTTTCGAAGGAAGGCGCAGAATCGCTTCCACCTCACCGTCCGGGTTCAGATTTAGCAAATAATTTCGAAGATAACATCAGCAGGGTACCCTACAAGTCCTGCTATTCTATTTCAGCCAGGGAAGAGGTCGCTCTGCGCGCTTACATTGAGGAAAATCTGAACAAAAGGGTTCGCCAGAAAGACGGGTTCGTTGCGACTGTGTGGTGACTACAGAGGACCGAGTAACATGACCAAACGCGAGCCCAACCCGTTACTTGTCATCGGCGATGGCCGGAGCCAAGATCTACACCAAGTTAGATTTACGCGGTGCCTATAACCTCGTTCGAGTCAAGGAAGGTGACGAATGGAAAACGGGATTGAACTGCAAGTATGGCCATTTCGAATATTCCGTCCTACCGTTTGTCCTTAAAAACGCGCCGGCTGCTTTTCAGGGACTCAATCGTTTTGTTGTTGTTATTGAGACATGTTGGTTTATTCTAAAACCCCCGGAGGAACACGACTCTCATGTGCGATTGGTACTGGGAAAACTACGAGAACGAGGTCTGTTCGTGAAGCTTGAGGAATGCGCATTCGATGTCGGCCGAACTGAATTCCTGGGTTATGTCGTTAGTCCACAGGGCGTCGAAATGGATCCTGCAAAAACGGAGACTGTCTCTACCTGGCAGAGCCCCACGTCGGTAAAAGGTGTTCAATGTTTTCTGGGATTTGCGAATTTCTAACGAAATTTTATAGCGAACTACTCCCGAATAGCGGCCCCACTGTGTGCTTTAACCAGAAAGATGTCAATTCGTTTGGTTAGAGCATCACCAACAGGCATTTGATCAAATGAAAAACGCATTTACGCTGGCACCGGTGTTAGCTCACTTCGTGTAGTAGACATCGACGCATCTGATTTTGCAATGATTCTATCGCAAGTCCAAAATGACGGCACGTTGGTGGCCACGACAACGGCGTCGGACTCCAACAAGTCGACATATAGAGCCGCTCGCATCTGCTTGTACAATGAATTCGACGAAACAGTGCACTTTGTGGGCATTTCCTGCCATCGAGGTTGACGTCAAATTGCTGCTCAGCATGTATATCTAATAAACAGTGGGTTTTTGACGGTAGTCAAACAAGGACCATTGCCGAAACAGGGCTTCGTATTAAGTAATGCGCTATGAGGTCTTCGGTTGATAACATGTACAGCGGTGGCGATTTCGTAAAACCCCAGTATGTCTCAAGTGAACCCGCCTGATGTTCGCAGCAGTAGCAATGGTGCGATTCCATTTTGTTTCGGGATCATACGCAACACTTGTTCTGTGGCATGAACTGAGAAATCGAACTAGATGCATCAGAGCTAGGCAAGTTGAACCTGAAATTGAGGAACTGAATTGTCGAGTGGTATTTTATCAGGTCTAGTTAAGGTCTAGGCCGCATGTCGGCTGCGTTCCGCCGCTTGCTCGCAAACCAACCAGGAAGCCGCTTGCTTACCAACCAACTAGTGCCGGTGACTCCACCGATCGCCGGCGCATCGCTTCGCTAACATGAACCTCGTTTCGCATAACACTCTTTACATTCGGTCGATGTATAATTCACCAGAATTATCACTCTGAAGTGTTTTTCAATCTGTGTGGGATATGTCTCTAACTTGGAAAGATGAGTCGCGTTCAAATTGTTTCAGAGCAGTCAAGCTTCTTCTGCCTTGTTTCTGAAAAACAAACCCTCGAATATCGAGTGTAATGGTCGATGAATGTGATGATGCAGATAGAGTTGAAGAATAAGGAAGTAGCAGGATAAGGACCTTTGATGTCAGTTGATACACTCCAGGTGGGTCGTGTGAAAACTGTCTTTGACCGTTTAAAGAAGTGACCGCCCTGTAATTTTCCCTTTTAAACAACCATGGCAATTCTTGGTTATCGGTTAATGTCACCTTGAAATCTGCGGGTTCCAAATCATTCGACGAAGATCACGCGAGTTCACATGAAATAGCCTGCTGTGCCACAAATCACACGATATGGACTTGGGTCTTCCTTGCGATTAAATTAGGGCCGAATTTCGCCTTTCGTTTCGGAGAGGATCGTGTTGGTGCCCAGGGAAACTATATAGGTTATCGCAGACCCGATGATGACTCCTTCAGGAGGTTTCCAGTTATCCTTGCTGTATTTGTATAATCGATCGTCGTCGAACAGGAACTTGATTCCACGCCTTGAACCCTGATCAACAGACAAGTTTCGGCAAGTGTTGGGACATAAAACACATCGTGAACTCGAGTTTCTGTACTGTTCAGATGAGCCTTTCCAGTGCCTTCTCCAGCAACTTTGATTTTCGAATTATCTCCCAAAAATACTTGGATCCTATTGTGACCATATCAAAGAGGCACTGTCTACTGTCCAACTACCGTCGCAATGCCTGCCAACGTGCTGAAGTAGTTGAAGAAAGCGCCAACAGGGAATCAGTGCCTGATTTATTCGTAGATTCTACCGTTAACAGCACGGAAACTATGGTCGATGATGATCGAGGAAGATCGATGGGAGCAACATCTTCCAGATTTACCATCGGCTTTAGTGCCGACACTTCCGCCTACAGTTCAGCCACTGACGACGATTGTAAATCTGGAAGATGTTGCTCCAATTCCTCCAGCATCATCGATATTAGTTTCTGTATTGTTAATGGCACACCCTGGTCTTGTGCGTTGATGACGCTGATGAGGGTTGAAAATCGGCTGCGCATAGATTGGGTGGCAAAGTGCTATTTGTCGGCGGAAAGATGTCTGAATGGGTGGCGTTCGATCGTTTCGATTACGAAGGCAAGCGTTTCAAGCCTTTTGACGTACCCGGAGATGGGTCTTGTTCCCATTGCAAAAAATCGCAAACAGATGTTCGAAGTGCAAGAGAAACTGTTAACGTTGGAAGCCACTATCGCGTGATAGAACCAAAAACCCATCCCCGGGTACGTCAATAGGCTTAAAACGCTTGCCTCGTAATCAAAACGATCGAACGCCACCCATTCAGACATTTTTCTGCCGACAAATGTAGCACTGCAACTCCACCCAATCTACCATGCGCAGAGTTGCGGTCTACCACGGTGGCGTCACTGTCCACGGTGACTCAACAGGTGGCGATTTTGTGGACGAGGGCAATAATTGAGGGTATGAATGGCCAGAAAAGGCCATCATGACCATCAGCGAACAGGAAATGGTCATGCAGACGAGTGATGTGGAAATGTTGTAATGGTGGGTTGCAATGTGCCGTGTCCTTGTTGGAACGGTCATGAATATGTTGGAACAGGGAATTAAATCCTAGTGATACTTGAACGACTCCTGCCCACGTTTTCGCCACAAAAACGATCAATTGATGATTGATTGTACAGAAAGGTGAACAATCCCTGACTATTCTGTCGCTAGGCTGCGATTTTGATGCAACACATTAAATAATTCTGAAATCGTATTCACATGTCATAGAGCCATAGCGTGTGAGGACTTTAAGGCGATCAGTCAAAGGTTCTGTGGTTTGTTCAAAACTACAATTCCATGGTGTTCTCGTTTGGGTTCCAGGCCTGTGTCCTGTCTGTGATTGCAAAGTAGATCTGCCCTGATTTGACGACCCACATAGATGAACAGTTGTCTATCCATGTCAGTTTCTTCCTTTTTTTTCTTTCTGCACTGCTGTCCTGGGAATTGTGCAACGTTTTTGAGATGCAGATATTGACCTTAGGTTGTTCAATTTGGTTATCGTTTTTAGTTGAGTTTTCATTGTTTTACCTTTTTGTAGGCTTCGAAAATGATTGTGTTTTCTCTTGTGGTTTCCAGATTTCCTTTAGGGTACTGTTTGTACCATGGAATCTGTTCATCTATGGCGATCATGAGTTTGGTCATATTTGTCGCTGTTATAATTGTTCGAAACTCCAGAACCAGCTGTACAACTCCTCAGGCAACAAAAAAACACAAAGGAAGTCTGGCGAGCAATACCGCAGCCAGTACGAACCACCAACCGAAAGTTTCTACCGTCAAGCAATTATAGCAGCGATGGATATGACCAAACTCATGATCGCCATAGATGAACAGATTCCATGGTACAACAAAGAAAACCTGGAACCCAAAGAAGTAAACACAATTATCTTCCGAAACCTACAAGAAGGTAAAACAATGAAACTTAACGAAAATCGATAACCAAACTTAGCTTAGAGAACTTCACGCGAACACAAACGAAATGAACAACTTACAGGTCAATATCTACTTATTAAAAGCGTTGCACAAGTCCAATGACAGCAGTGCAGACAGGAAAAAGCTGACATGGACAGACAACCGTTCATATATGGCATCCCAGAATTGGTCGTCAAATCAGGGCAGATCTACTCTGCACTCAAAGGACAAAGGCCTGCCAAAGCCAAATGTATTGGCAACAACACGACGATCGGTACATTCCAGAAACCGAGTCATGCCGATGAAGCGATTGAAGAAGACATGGTTCACCATTCGGGAAAAATACAAAGCATTCAGATCAAAAGATCAAAGGCAAAACACTTGCTTCCAATGTTTCCGACTTGGGTTCGAACAAAAAGACTTCTGCGAGCAAAAGCGCTGTGGAAAGTGTGGGAACACCGGTCATCAAACAAACACGTGCAAGAGCACCGATGCCACCAAATGCGTCATATGCGATCAGGAAGGACACGAACATAAGCAATGTCCACAAATGATCGAATACTTCAGAAGCAGGAAGCAATCCGATCAATACAAACAATCAGAGAATGACATTCGTGGAATGTCGTGGAATGTCAATCTATAATTGTTCGTATTGATCTGACTGCCCTTGCTCTATGACTATATTAGAGACCCAAACCAGGGAAGAATCATAGCAACAAAATATTGAACTACGCCGGATCATTACCCAATGGTCATCTTACACTTGATACGTATTTATGTAGACATAATGGAACAGGATCGGCAATGGGCTGGATTGCTTGAACTAACAAGATCAGCGTTTCAATATAAGATGTACATAGTCATAATCAGCCAGGCAACGCAAGTACTGAAGACTGATATACAGAAATGGATTGCGTCATCCTTCCCAAAACTGAGATTCACTAAGCGAAGAAAAGGCAACCGAACTGAAACACACTTTGCGAATCAACACCTAATAAATGGAATCTGAGTTTTAGAGATAAAACATCCACGTAATATTCATGGATTTCACCCACTACATGTCAAAACAGAAAAAGTAGAGACTGGAGTAGGTCATTAGTCTCTATAGGGCGTTCTTTCCTCTAGGGACAGTGATACCGATCAGTTGATGTGTCTATGGCCAAACTCAACGTCGGGGACCTTGTGGCGCGCGAGGGCATTGGGCGGCGACATCGCTCTGTGATCGCGAAGGCGGGTATCGATGAGGAAGCACTGACCATGCGCTTCGCATCGGTTGCGAAGCGGGTCAGCTCGTCCTTTTTGACTTCGGCAAGACCTGCCCGAGAAATATACTTGAGCATATTGACAAACGGGATCCATAACGATCCAGAGGGATGCCGCTTGGTAAACGACGACGGTTTGGCGACTCACAACAAAGGTACTTTAGCGTTATCAGCGCCGTTTTTGCTCATTGTCGAGAATTCGGATTCAAATTCTTGCCAGGATGAGAGCATTGAATGGATATGTTCTAGGAATGGGGTTATCAAATCAAGGGCGGCCCACGAGGCAACAAAAAGCCTATCCTGGCTGTGATGCCTGGGGAAAGCGTGCCAAGGAAAGCGTCAAATCAAGTTTTACTCTGTTGATGGATTGACGTAACAGGCATCGCTTGCCATTGTTCGGTCGTGGTTAGAAAGGTGCTTGTTTTCCTCTGACTTTTTGACAGCGGCAAACCCTGGATTCCATTGGGCCGATTGCGCATTGGAGTTATCGACGTAGGAATGCAACAAATATCATTCACCAATGGGCCGATCCAAGTTTCGTGAAACCGTTCCTATGCTTCGGGCGCTTGGCGCAAAGATGATCCATTCAAATGACAGGAGAGGTACATCAGAGAACAATTCACGTGATCAGTGTGGTGATGTTCATCCGTCATCCCCTTTATAGTTTCAGCCTTGCGACCAAACTTCCTCCAGAGTCCAACCACTTTAATATCCATGAGGTGCTGGCAAAGCCTCAAAACGGAAACGACCGCCGTAATTTATGGCTGAAACTACGGCAGTGTCTGACAGTCTTTGTGAATGTTTTCGCATAAGTTATAGTTTTCACCGAATCTGTGAATTTTTAGCCTCTGGGGCTCACCCCAACTATTCCTATCAAGCAATTCCCACAACACCAAAATCATGGAGCAGAATCCTTATCAAGTTAACTCCATGCTAACATATTTACTCGCAATAATGCTTGCCTTGATCACNGTCATCCCCTTTATAGTTTCAGCCTTGCGACCAAACTTCCTCCAGAGTCCAACCACTTTAATATCCATGAGGTGCTGGCAAAGCCTCAAAACGGAAACGACCGCCGTAATTTATGGCTGAAACTACGGCAGTGTCTGACAGTCTTTAATCCATCCTTTGTGAATGTTTTCGCATAAGTTATAGTTTTCACCGAATCTGTGAATTTTTAGCCTCTGGGGCTCACCCCAACTATTCCTATCAAGCAATTCCCACAACACCAAAATCATGGAGCAGAATCCTTATCAAGTTAACTCCATGCTAACATATTTACTCGCAATAATGCTTGCCTTGATCACTCTACCTTTTCCAAGTAAGTTAACGATCAACCAATTATAGTGACATACGCCGTCTAAACCAACCGAAACGTCTCCGTTACGATGGGGATATGTTCGCCCTCACCAAGGGGTCTAGAATCATCATCATTCTTTTCCTCTGCTTAGTGTCAGCCGTTGATTGCCAATACGATTTGATTTGTTCGCTAATCAATCTGCTAGGCAGAAAGAATCACTGTGAGATTCCAGAACCGAACCGAAGTTGTGTCCAGGGGCTACATGAACCGCATGCGTTATTTATTGGCCAAGCAGCAGTAGGTCTTACAGCGGTGGTTAGGACTGATATAATGAACAAAATTAGTGAATAGGTGAGCATCTTGGTAAACACCGATTCAGTAAAAAACCGAGATACGACTCAGAATCGATTTGTAGTTTGTCACTGTGGTTCGTTTCTTGATTTCAATGCTGAGCATTTGTATTCTCGCTCGAAGGCCCCAGTGCAGTGAGTGATCTTTTTCTTACTAAATTGCATAAACGGTTTTTACTGAATCATGTATGTATTCTCTGAATTTGGCCATGTTGGGGCAATATAAGGGCATCTGGAGCTTCCAGAGCCATGATTGATTTTTGAACTTGCACCAGCCTTGATACGGGCCGAACATTTACCCTTGCGCCGAATCAACGCTGATCTTTTCAAATTCAATAACTTAAAAGAAGGACAACCTGGTAACAGTTCAAAACCTATTTACATCGTCTGCATCCCTGCCTCTTTACCTGGGTGGAAGTACCGGGACATTGAGGCTCGGTTTGAATATTATTATTTTCTATCAAGGCCGAACTCCCATCTCCATGTAGGTTATTCCGAAATGAAAGGAGATTCATTGTCAATAGCTTGTACGTGTGCTGATTATTGATGACATGTGGTTCGATCGTCTTCCAAAGATGGTCAAAATTTGGTGTATCGAACATCTGCTTTCGCTGGGTATACAGTGCTTTGATGTACCGTCATGTCCAAGTGAGTTTGTGCAAGATCTGTAATCGTCTGAGGACGACCATTGTCATTCAGCGTCAATAACGCTTGCTGTAAAGCGGGTGGCCATCGATTCCCCAGCGTTGATGCAGGTTATCTACTACAAAGAGTATTCGAGAAATACGACAGAATACAGCACAGATGCCTGCGAATGGTATTAAGCTGGAGGTGAAATCAGCACAGTTGCAGGTAGGAGTTTGCCTCACACGGTCGTCGGAAAAGAACGATATCGAGAAAGAATCGTCCGTCGGATGAAGATACTCGCCAATTGATTTCTTGATCGTTGACCTCTTCCGTATGAGGAAGATCAGAAGCGCGACGGTACTGTTCCTGCCAGATCGCTTCTACGTAGTCGATCTATTTTCGGTTCTTTTGAATGAGCGTAGACCGTGTCCCCAATGAACGGGTGAGGTTTCAGTTTCGAAAATGGATGAGAATCGCAGGCGATGATTAAACCTGCACTTTTAGCATATTCGCGAGCGTCGCGTAGGACTATTTCGTTAGTTGCAAAATGATTGTTTACAGAAAACGGAGGTTGTGGAAAAGGTTGAGGAGATGGCGCCTGGTCCAACAAGTCCGAATCCAACAGCAGATAAGAATCTGGAGACACAGAGGCTGACTGCGGTGACGATGGGGTTTCAGAATACATTTGTCCTGGCGGAAAGCGGATGTAAAGGAGACGATGGAGCATCACGAATCAAGCGCGAGAGCCAGGACATGTTTTCCCACAGGGAAACCCTCACAGATCTAAATTTGTCCACTATCTTCCGTGGCAAGAACGACTGTAACCAGTTGGTCTCACAGTAGCGGAGCCCGTTAATGTCCGCCTCCCGCAGTGCGCCTGGCCAACGGCTATAAATACACTCGGCTCACTCGGCAATAGTACTGTACCAAAAAATGATACAGTGAAGGTTTCGCCTGACTGGTCACTCCAATCGAAACTCCTTGGATCATTGTCATACTCTTGTGTCATCGATTTGGCCAAATGTTCTGTCGTTCTCTCGTCGTTTTTGCCGTCGTCGCCTTGCTCGTCGCTGGCAGTACTTCTGACGATGAAAATCTAAGGCCTCCTCCTAAGAAGTTTCCATTAATTAGTGAGCGGAAGATCAGCGAACGGATTGGTGGCGACTTCACCAAGTGGGATGCACTTTTCCCCAATGCCTTGTCTTTTGTTCGTAGTAGTGATGAATCGGAACACCACAGGCGTGCGAAACATAAAGCCAGAGGTACCCTGATTAACCTGAACGAATTTGTTTTCATAATCTATCGTGGTTGATTCTCCATATTGCCGATCCAAAATTCAGTCGTTTCCTAATTGTGAAACTCTTTTCGCGTGTTTATCGTTTTTTCATTTTTTCAATATCATATTTGATGAACTCCCAGTGCTTATCCTTCTGCCACCTTAATATGGACTCAATTTTGTTGTTGCAGTTGCGAAGCGGCCATCGAGAGTAAATCCCTGTCACATTGTTCCCTGCATAGCATTGATCGCGATATTGGTGTATCTCGTACGTTATTTCTTCACATCATGATCATTGTTCGTTTTCGTTCGTCTGGGAATGCTCTATTTACAAGGCCGTCATTGTTTTCCGACAATAAATTCATCCAGTTCCTTTGAGTTTCTATCACATCTTCACCGTCGCATGTCTTCCAATTAGTTTTTGCATTCCTCTTTACTTCCTTAAAAACTATCAAAATATGTGAGCCGATTAATGAGGTTTGATGACGGTGCGTTCGCTGCTACATATCGGTCTTTCAAAGCGTCAAGCTCGTTCGGCACTCAGAGCGAACGCACATGTTTGGTGACAGCGACATTTTAATGACAGAATAGAGCACTTCGTCATCAAGTTGGGAGTTAGCAACAAAGGCGCGTCGATGTCGGTTTTGACGTTCCCGATGGCCGGTACAACCTAAAAAATTTTGCGGTGCATGTTGTGGAACTTAAATCTTTTAGCAAAAACGTAAGTTTCTAGACGTTTCCGCTGAAAGCGTCACATCTAAAATCCGATGTTGGTGCGGTGACCAAACAACGTCCAATGGTGATGGCTCAAATCCATGGAATAGTGTAATCGGAGCAAAGTTGGCGATATGGTAATATTGAGAACATACCAGAATTCATTGTCAAACTACATAGAACGATCATCGGAGCAAAGTTGGCGATATGGTAATATTGAAAACATACCAGAATTCATTGTCAAACTACATAGAACGATCATCATCTTTCTCTCAATATCTTTGACGGTCGACAATGATCAATGTCAATTTGGAAATTGGGTCTCATGTCCCTGTATTGAGCTCAGTCATGTGCCATGGCGATTATCATTATCTTTGTCTAGTTATCTTCGCCAGAG
>OUQQ01000182.1:0-21503 GCA_900404475.1 Spongospora subterranea | reverse complement strand
TTGCCAATTATAAATCCCAATGAATTTCTAAAATTCCATTGAGGTTTTTTCCTGAAATGTATAACTCATTCATAGTGTCACTACCTCAAAAAATACCAACCAATGAAATATACCTAATTTCCACCTTGTTTAATTCAAACAGATAATGACTGTAGGTACAGAATCCATCCTTTGGTAGCCATTGTCAAAATGATCACATTATCATATGGTTACGCTGTTAGAGTATTCCATTTTTCTTTTACTGTACTCGTCGATATAGAAATCGTCTTGAAACCGCTCCAACGACATCTATTATCATATCGAGTATTGACACAACCGGTAGTAAACCGTGGATCTGTATCGTTTCGCTATTCGATTCTACGGTAGTAATTTGAACGCTGTTCTCATTTGAGATGGTAGAGGAGGGCTGCGATACCGATGATCTGATCCAATACAGAATATCTGTTACTACGCGAAACGATACAGATGAACGGTTTACTACCGGTTGTGTTAATACTCGATATGATAATGCCCATGTCGCTGGAGCGTCTTCAAGACGAATTCTGCATCGACGAGACGGTTTAGTGAAAATGTGATCATTTTGACAATGGCTACCAAAGGATGGGTTTTGTACCTACCGTCATTATCTGTTTGAATTAGGCAAGGTGGAAATTAGGTATATTACACAGCTACACCTTTGTTCTGCCTGTAATGATGTTTTGAACACCTGGCTGTCGATTTCTATGATCTCGACACGTAAGACAGCGATGTCGTGATCTAAACCATATCTCCGTATCTCCGCTTCTTGAAAAATGATTTTGGCGGAATCACGTGGGTGACAACGACAATGACCCCACTTGACCCAGGAAATATGTGAAAATTTATGACGCTTTCTGAGCTACCTACTCCGACTTTTTCAGAAGCGCTACACAAACAACAAACCCTAAGGAATAAATATCTCGGAACAGCCTGTTTATTGGTCCAACTCTGAGTCTGATTCGACTGCTGCTGGACGTTCCTGATTTCACCGGCTAGCCTGAGCGCTTGGAAACGGCTTGACCGCAAACAGAGCCAGATCTGTCACAAACGCAGCAACGACATACGCCATTGCGGTCCAACCCAGGGCGGCCAATCAACTCCAGCCAATTGTGCTCTGGAGCGCAATCCGGATTGATCAGCTTGAGAATCGGCTCAACGATGCTCGTCCGATTTGGGAATCTGTGGCAACTGCTCCAGGGCCTTTTCGATCATACTGGCCAGGACATCAGGGTCGGGAGAGGCATCGTTCTTGTTCGATACATTGTTATCATTCTGGACCGACAACCTGTCCGCGGAACACAAGAAAGGAGTACGCCAGTCGCTGCGTTGTCTGTTATATATTCGACTGCCGTCCAACGACCCTGATGACCTGGCCATTAAACCCCTGGAGCAGTTGCGACAGATTCCCAAATCGGCCGGCCTCGTTGACCCGATTCTCAAGCTGATCAATCCGGATCCCGTTCTGCCGTTTCCACAGTGGGAGACCATGATATTGCAATCGCAGCACAACAGCTATCACGTAGATCAGATGGCCGTTTTGATACGTTTGCGCCCATGGCGAGGGCCGACACCCGGATCGCGACTTCTAGCACGCCGAACGGATGTTCCCGCGAGAGGACACTGTATACGACCATTGTCGCGTATTTCCAACGAACAGCTATTACACGGTCATCCGCCCACAGCTGGCAAGGGAGTACCAGGGACAATGACAGGACTCGTCAGGAACATTGGCGACAATAGGACTGAAACATAAACAAGGACACAGTCCAAAAATCGTCCCGTCAAGGGGATTGTTTGACGGGCCCTGACGTTTCCCGAGTTGGATGGGCAGTAATCGTTACGGGCCCTGACGTTTCCCGAGTTGGATGGGCAGTATACGGGCCCTGACGTTTCCCGAGTTGGATGGGCAGTAATCGTTACGGGCCCTGACGTTTCCCGAATTGGATGGGCAGTAATCGTTACGGGCCCTGACGTTTCCCGAGTTGGATGGGCAATAATCGTTACGGGCCCTAACGTTTCCCGAGTTGGATGGGCAGTAATCGTTACGATGACCCGCTCATCCCCTATAGACACTCATATTGATCATTATTCTTTATAGGGCGCGCTATTTCCTCTGGGGACAGTGATCACGATCAGTTGGTGTGTCTATGGCCAAACCAATGTCGGGGACGTTGTGGCGCGCGACGAGAACGAGGGCATTGGGCGGCGACATCGCTCTGTGATCGCGAAGGCGGGTATCGATGAGGACGCACTGGCCGATGCGCTTATCCAGATCAGCTTCGCTTGCGCAGCGGGCCAGCTCGTCCTTTTTGACTTCGGCAAGACCTGATCGAGAGATATACTTGAGCATATTGACAAAATCGGGATCCATAACGATTTTGAGGGATTCCGCGCCGTAAAGGACGACGGTTTGGCGACTCTGACGGAATGGGGTTAGCGATATCACTGTTGCTTCTGCTCGATGCGGATTGTTCAACATCGACATGAGTTCGGACTCAAATTCGGGCCAGGACCAGAGCATTCAGGAATGGATAGGTTCTAGGAATGGGGTTATCCATCTTAGGAACTTTTCCCGAGACCCGAAATAGGGATGGCGCGATCGGCCGCAAAATCTCAGAATACGGTGATTGGGGCTCCAGATTATCGAGGCGAGGAGAGGCAGTGTTAAGCATCGTCGCTACGTCGTTGTTGCTGCTTGTCGCTGTAGAATCGTCGACCTTTATTGTCCAAATAAAAGTAGACACTCAAACTCCATTGCTTTGATTCTGCGCTAGCGTCTTTAGTCCAACGATGGAATTCGGGACGATACCAGTTTGGAGAACCGATGAGGGAACGGAGAGCGACAGGGACGCTTGCCCATATTTTAGAAGCATCGACGTTGCATGTAGTTTGGCGAGGCGAGAATTTGTTTAGCTTGAGGGATTGACGGGACGAGGCATAAAGAAATTTACCCATATTGAAAATTATGTACCAGCCGTCGTTTCACTATGTTGACGACAGTGCTCCTTCTCATTCAAAGGGCAAGCATATGAGTACACAGTGCTACCTAGTGGCCTTTCTTCAGCCCCTTCTTTGTCACTAACTTACTTCTGCATTACGAGAAGCTGATAATCAACAGTGGCAACTCAAAGCGATCGTCTACCTCGACGGCTTCCTTTTCGCCATAGTGACCCTCATTATCTTCAACGTGCTACGAAGGAAATCATCACCGTCAAGGAGAACTCCGGATTCATCATTAACGTGGCTAAACGCTGCTTTACTAAACATCAACAATATGGCAATCCTCGGCATGCACAATTTACCGACGTTAATGATGAATTTGAAGTTCCCCATGAGCGGCCATCTGGAAACCAATGGCCTCGTGCGCCAGCGACTTCCGATCCTGGTTACAGACGCGAACTGGGACGGCGTCGCGGCAAGGCATCAATTCTGGAAGGGGCTCAACGAGGGGGTCAAGGATATGCTGTTGACGTGTTAGGAAGCAGAAGACCTACAATAATGACCGCCATCAAGTGCGGCGAGCGACTGTACAACAACAACAACGTCGGGGGTGTTCTCCCCCATAGAAACAGCACCTGGAGCCCGGATATCCGAACGACCCGATGATCCTGTCCGAACGACCCGATGATCCAGGAACGACCCCGTGATCCTGAACTCTATACGAACAACAACCAGATCGAGGGCTGGACGACGGGGAATGAGCTTGTGCAGGGCTGCGGACGCAAATCACCCAATCGAAGACTGTACTTTTATCAATGTGATGCACTTTAATGCAGATAAATTGTCGCGCACTTCAACCCATCGGGTTTTATCATTGATAAGAGCTTATAGGCTTTATTACAAATGACAATGCTGATACCAGCGTTCATTGGGCATAAATTGAGCCTTTAGCGGTCTGCAATCGAAATTTGGTGTTTGTCGCTGTAGCCGACGTGTGACGACCTCGGGACTGAGATTGGTTGTGTAGCTGCGAAAATTACCTGCCTGGCCTGGACGGATGCGTTCCGGGCACGCTGCGTTGGCCAGAAGATTCGCCAGCGTTGGGGCTCGCGTCGGGATCAGGGTCGTTATGGCGCCACTGAGTCGGCCGTCGGGTGTGGATACACTGGGCTGCGACGTTGGGGAGGTTGGGGTAGGGCGAGCTGAACCACGCCGCTACAGAGACAAACAACCAATCTCCACTGTAGAGGCCGCCAAAGGTTCATTTTATGACTTATGAACGCTGAACTCAGGATTGTCATTCATGATAAAGTCTACAAGCTCCAATACTACTGCGATCGTGACTTACAGGTTACCACAGCTCTTCTGGATAATATCGGAGTAACATCCTCCACCAAATTCGAAGTGGCAAGCATTATCGACATTCGTCGCAATCCAGAGTCTGGACAACTGGACCTCCTCATCCAGTGGAGTGGTTTTGAAACCACTGACGCCATTGAAACTAATGATGAAATGATAAAACCCGATGGGTTGAGTCACAGTTGGTTGCGGTTAATTGTACCAACAATGGCTCAACTTTATCAACGATGACTCAACCAGGGGTTCTGTCAACAATGACTCAAACCGGGGTTAGATATATGACTCCAATGGGGTTGATCAACAATGATCCAACGGGCGGGTTATCCACAACGCTTTTTAGTAATGACGAGTTTCGCGCCAAGGTGCACTGATCTCGCCCTGTTCACAGATATCGGCCAAACAACCGGTGTCTGCATCTCTGGGTGGACCAAGCCTCTGTGAAAGCTGATTGACCGTACTGGAAATGGCCCGTTAGGCATTGCATCAATAACTGCAAAGATTGAAAGACAAACAGTCGAAAAGGGTTTGAGTACTGGGTGCTGAACACCGTCGATTCTCAGCTTGCTTAATCGTGACCGGTCGATGCCGAAGTCGCCAAAAGTTTCTGCCGACGTTTCTCTACGAAAACTCCAGTTCGTGGTGGACATCTGGCAGGAATGGCATGCTATTGGGAGCACCAAGTACTCCAATGCTTTCCGGCTCTTTGTCTCTGAATCTTTTATCAATGCAATGCCTAACGGGCCATTTTCAGTACGGACCGTTCAAGCAGAGCTTGCTGGCCAGGCGAAACAACGTGTCTGGGGAAACGCCTATGTCTGATATCTTCCAAACATATACCAGCAGCACTCTTTCGAAGCCGTCTTTTCCTAGCCATTACTTTTTGAGTCAGTTGGTTATTGTGTATCTCGAGCGCAATCCCAACAATGCCTGTCCTGGCTGTGTCGGAAGGGAAACGGTCCGAGGAAATCATCATTTGAAACAGGTGTCGCTCGTCGTTGTATGTTTCTGAGAGTGGGAGGTTCGGTCGTGGGGAAGAAACCGCCGTGGTTTCCTTCAATAGAGAACTCAAGGAGCTGTTCGGCAAGTTCTGAAAATTCCGCTCAGTCGATTGCGTCCTGAGGTAGTCCAACGTAGAAATGCAACAATATCATTTATACATTGAAAATCGATCCAATGGTCGTGGATTACTCGGGTCAAATTTTTCTTATTGCTTGGGGCGCTCGGCGCTAGGATTATCCAAGTCTAATGTCAGGGGCAGAGCATCGAACAACAATTCGACGGGCAGGCAACGTGATTGAACCGTGTTTCGGAGTGAAACGACCTGATACTAGCAGGTCGGGAGTCCCTAATTTTCCTCTTGCTCCTAGTACAGTTACTAGTACTATATTTAACGTGGGTTTTCACATTCTCACTCTTGTCACTTCCTTCAAGTTCCAGCCTTGCGACCATACTCCTCCAAGAGTGCAAAACACTTCAATTTCTCATAAGGTGAGGCCAATCCCTAGTCGCCATAGTTTATGGTTCACACTACGCCATTATCTGATCGACTTCGATCCCCCAACTTTCGTTTCTTTCATTCAAAAAGACATCCTTGGTGAATGCTTTCGCATGAGTTAGTCTTCATCGAATCCATGAACTACAATTATTATCAGTCACTACTTGGACTCTGAAACCAAGAACATACATCAGAATCCTCATCGTATTACTTGCAATTATGCTTGCCTTGGACATTCTAATTTTCTTGCAGGAAACGATCAACCAAAGCCAAATCGAGCGAGGACTACCCCCGTCTATGTTAATCGACATGTCGCCATTATGCCATGTTCGCCGCGCAATGGAAATCTCTGTGAGATGGAAGGTCGCCATAGATTCCACTACCCGTATGAAACAACACACGGATACGCCGCGACGACGCTCATCGACAAACGAACAGAACGCAACAGGCACCCTTTCAAGGAGAATGGGGAGTACCAATCACGCGGAAAGGAATCAGACAATGGCGATCGAAATCATTGAAGGCGG
The DNA here is from genome assembly GCA_900404475.1 of Spongospora subterranea. Classification (NCBI taxonomy): domain Eukaryota; phylum Endomyxa; class Phytomyxea; order Plasmodiophorida; family Plasmodiophoridae; genus Spongospora; species Spongospora subterranea. Next base: position 15,164 of record OUQQ01000182.1, on the reverse strand, counting down.
TCGGCATCACAACGATCCACGGATCAAGGACACAGTCTGAGAATCGGAGGAGCAACAGAATAACCAGAATGCCGCCTTCACCGATTTCGTTCGCCAATGTGCTCTCTTCGGAAGAGTGGCGGCGTGCTGCTGCTGTCTGCTCGTTTCTATATCAGGTCCATGTTGGGCGTTGATTCGCCATATAAAGGGATATTTTGCAAAAAAAAATGAAGAAAGATAGAGAAAGTGCGACGAGTTCGATCAGGATATACGAGAAACCAACAATGATCAGCAGAACAGACGGGTTCAAGGTGATTTTTCAGATGTAGAGCGTTTGTAGACGGAATCAACAGGATTGTTGAGGCAAGATCTCTGGGACTTTTTTACGATAACATTACCATAGGCGAATGACATTACCATAGGTCACTATACACTACATCATTATCCGAGGAATGATCGACACTCCCCTAACGACACCTTGTTGCTCGGCTCCGATTCAGTCGTCAACGCATCAGCCTTTTCGCAGGTGGTCAGATATGGATCCCGTGCGATCCCAGAAGCGAGACGGAACCGTATCCGGGTACCGCTCAGTACGTCATGCAGTACGGTGACAGACTGAGACTTCATGCCCGCAGTGCGCCTGGCCAAACTGTTCATGCCAGCCCTGTCTATTAATACACCCGTCCATAGTAACGACGGACACACAGATCCACTGGTGACGTAAGACTGGCGCTGCCAACCCACGTTACAATGAAGGGGTTTCAGTCACTCCAACTCGAAACTCCGTGCGTCAAATTCAGTATCGAATTGGCCAAAATGTCGCCTCGTTATCTCTTGGTGGTTGCCGTCGTCGTCTTGCTCGCCACTTGCGAATCTTTTGGTGACGATGAAAATGCTGATGATTCACGTACAATGACGCTCATCAATATGCAAGAAAACAGCGCACCGATTGGCCGTCCAGTGGAGAAATACAGATACCCAGATGACATGACACCACCGGTCAGTCATCACTGTCATCAAGCTCGAGCAGAAGGTAAAACGCTATATTACATATCTATCGTCGGTTAATCTGAACAATTCATTCTGACAATGCTGTTACTATCTCGGTTGTTTCTCCATTTGATCGATCACAAATCAGTGGTTTCCTAAATTGTGATTCACCTCTATGTCGTAGCCGGACTCCAGGGCTTTTTGTTTCTCTGGCGCCTCGATAATTGACTCATCTTTGTTATTTAGAGAAGTCAGTTGTACCAATTGGTGATCGATTCTTGATGTTCATTATCGTCATCGCTGTAGTGTGGACGCTTGTGTTATTTTTCTCACGCCATCCCTTTACATTGTTGTAATCATTCTTTTTGCGCTCCTATCGTTGCCGCGTCTGATGGTGTTCTATTTACAAGACCGTTTTAATGTCCCCATAATAAATTCATCAAGGTCGTGTCCCAAAAGATCAACATTGCACCTTTGCATCAGTGTCTCTCACCTCGTCGTCGTCGTCGCATTCCTTCCACTTCCTTTTACCACCACATTCTTGTCTGCAGTCGATTAAGTGTCTCACATATTTCAGGGTCAACCCGTTGCTTGTCTGTTCTGATCGTTATAATCGGCGAAGAACCTGTTCATTTGGAACATATTTTCGATCCCGGTTTGTTTGCGTTCTCCACATCAAACGTTTCTTGAACTTTCGTCAGCGGGTTCATGTGCTGTCGAAGTGTTCCGAACTGTCGTCATTTTTTGTTCGATATGATGGCATTGGACCCAATGCTTCTCCACTTTTCCCCGTGATTTTTGACGATCTGAAAAGTTCATTCGTTTAACGCCCAACGAATAAGGAACTTACGATTGATAATGACCCGTCGATGACAGAATCCCAATCAATTTGCCAACCTGTTTAATCGTCGGGTTGACGTTGATATTGATTGAATCGGAACTGGATTTGTTTCGCCGTATTCCATAATGGGTTAATACTGGATCTTGTGTGCGCTGCGATGTCAGTTTTGGAGAACTCGTCAGCGGCGTCAATTCATTCCGTCTCGTGCCGTGATCTGGAAGTATGGCGCTGCTTGGCGCATTTACTTCGAGTTGTCCAATCGCCCTCAAATTTTGGAGCAGAAACGCTCTGATTGTCGAGGACATCCTCTGCGCAATAATCACAGCAATTATAGTTAGCGATTAGATTTATTGAAATACGTTTTGGTAACGGGAGTCGATCAAATGATTCATCTTCAGTGCAATGATTCGTTTATCGGCGGCGATAATCAGACCGGAGCTGGTTGGAGTTTGCCATATCTCACAAGCATCATTCACACTGTCAATGAACCATGAGCCGATTGAGCAATAGCGCGTTGATCAAGCCACAATTATTCCGATTGAATGACAACCAGATTAGCTGAAATGCTCAAGATGGATTCGCGCCCCACTGTAATCACCTCGCAACAAAAGCGCATCGCCGCTGAATTTGCTCGGAATCTCGTACTCTTTGGACATGGACTGCACTCTTTGGACATGGACTGCACTCTTTGGACATGGATTGCATTGGTTTTCGGACGAGATAAGGTCTTCGATGATGAAAATCAAAGTTGAAATGACACTCGACGATTTCGGCTGGATCTTGTCCACATATATTCATAAGGAAGAAGTGATTTTGTTGATGTGGGCTGGAATGGGTCTACCATTGTATGTTCGATTGCGATGCTGAATGAGGACATCTGGAATTGTGGATCGTTTCCGAAGCCAGGATAACCTGTTTACGGAGTCTAATCCTTTCTCTTTGGAAATCCGTATTCGAGCGAGTGTTCACCAAACTCGACATCCTTCGGGTCAAACCGCAAAGATGCCTTTTGATTCTTAGCCAGTCGATGTGAATTCATTTATGGGCGCGTTGCTGTATCTTTTTCACCGCTTTGTGTTGATGCAGTCTATAGGAGCTTTTACGCTTTATTACACAAGACAATGCTGATTTCCAGCGTTTATTGGGCATATATTGAGCCTTTAGCGGCCTCTGCTGTCGAGAAGTAATATTCGTCGGTGTAGCTGCGTTTGCAGGCAGCACACCCGAAGGTTCACAGGTAATTGAGGATGGGAACCTTGTTTGGACAAGACTTGAAAGGGGCGGATCTGTCTGACAGAGCAGAATGAGGTCGTCGATCATAGATGTGAACTGCAACTTGCGCTGCCCAATGAAAGCATTGGTCGAGAAACCTCGAATGTGAATAGTAAAACAATTTCCGCCATTAGGAATGGCTCACAGAAACCGTACCTGTTTGGCACCAGATTCTATTCTAATCCCGTCTTTGCTCAACAGCGATATATCATTGTTGCTGGTATGACCTAATCTGGCATATCGTTTGATTATCGGAAGAGGAACGTCGCGAACGATTGCAACGGACGCCGCCGAACTTGAGTGTCAGAGTCGAGTTGTCGTCGCCTTTCTGGATCTTTGCGAGAATCTTAACCCGCAGGTGCGGTGAGGGTGAAAATATTGTCATGTCCTCGCCATCGATTAGAAACTTCATTCCGTATTCATCTGCTGGACCGGGAGAGAAAATATCGTTCCCAAAGTTGGGAACTGCCAACACATTCTCAAGTTTGATTGACCTTCCCTGTACACGTATATTGCACTCCCCTAATCCGACTAAGGGGCAGTTTGACACCAATTTGACTCTGTGGGTCTGGGATGGCGCTTCGAAAATGCGACACACCTTGACGATCGAACGTCGTGTGGAACATCCGGTGTCTACATGGGCAATCAGCTGTAGATGACCTTATAGGCCGACATCTGAGACGCAGAGTAATCCAGTTTGATTTATGGCTGGTGTAATCCAGGATTGGGTGGGCAATTGCTGGGATGGAGCGTAGGGTGCTGGGCACAGCATTCACCGTTCGAGTGGCCCAGATATTGGGAATGGACTCTGCAACGCCACCGTCTGCCGCGCCATGTGTTAATCGAGCAAGAATAAGGCCCTGATTCTGGCCGCACTGACCCGTTTAGTAGGAAAAAGGTGACCTGTACCAGATCAACCTGCTCACCAACCTTGACAGCCGTTTTCACAACGTTGGCCACTGCGTTAGATGGATCGGTATGTCGACTGATTCGAGTGTCTCGAGCACGAGACTCAACGTGTTATTGTGTCGACAGCCCATCCTGAGTCCAGGTCACCAGTTGACACAGCTCTAAAACGATAGGGGACAATGATTATCGCTGGTAGATCTAGTGGAGTTTAACCCAATGGGTATGAGCGGTGTTCCCCGAGAGGAAAAGGCCATCAAAGGGATGACATGATCCACATTCAGTTGGATCAGGCCCCGAGCCTGATACTACTGGAGCCTTCGGATTCTGGCACAGCCCATTGCTACGCGACCGATCGTTCAAATTTGTGCGATTTATGTGCTGCCAAACACCCTGTTCAGCACATTTCGGTTATCGAATGGAGGATCACGACAAAGTGAACGGAAAGCTATGGGAGATATACGGTAATACACGACGAGACTAGTTTATGTAGCCATAACGTCATGGAGACAGCACGATTAGCAACAATCATGATGAAAACGCCAGATATTGCCACGATCCAATTCCCGATTACCATGTAGCCGTCGCCGTCTCACTAGGGGACGTCCAGATCCCGTTCCAATCACCGAACAGGTTCAGCGACTTCAGGTTCCCGGTCGACGACGAGCGCAACGTCGATAAGGGCGGCGCCGGCACGAACGAGGGCGTCGGCAGCAACGTCGGCGTCTGCGATCGATACTGCGTGGATGAGGCGTCGTCCCACGATGATTGCTGATGATGTGGGCTCCAGATTGTGCACGATCCCAAAGCTGGTTCCGGATAGAGCGGTGTCGATGGACGGGAAGGAGGTGGCGTTGGTACAGGACGCGACAGCAATGGGGTTGGCGTTGGGCGGAGAATCTGCATCGGAGCCGGGGACGGCTTCGTCCTGGGGGCGGGTTTTGCCGACTTCGTGGCGGACACCGGACGAGTTGAGATCGACTTCCGCGAAATTGGCGGCGCTATTTTCGCGGACATCTGGACGGGTTGCGACCAAGTATGGAGAAGGGTCTGAACCTGAGCGCCAGTTAGTTTGCGGATCCGATTGCCATCTGGGAATATGTGCCGAAACGCCGATTCGGCCAATGGCGGGCGCTGATCCACGCAGGTGAAGGCGACTTGCGCTGGGAACGGGGTCTGACCGCCGGCCGGACGTGACCAGGCACTGGGGTCGATCGTGTCGCGACCTGGGGCGGTCGGCTCATATAGACCATGAAGCATACGGGTACTGATGTTGAACAGAAACAACGCCGTTGAACCACCTGAAACAACAGATCATCAAAAACAAAAATCGACATGTCCGATCAAACGACAAATGGAAATCGGAACCCTGCAAAACCGCAAAAGTGACGAGATGAGAAGCTAAAAAAAAAGATGAACTGGCGATATAGCAGTGCCGGAGCAAGAGAATTCAATAAACTTATGGGGAATGATGATTACCGGGTTTGCATTCAAGAACAGCGTCAAGATGTTGCCGGGGAAGCCCGAATAGGCCCAAACTGTGACATTCCGCATAGGTGTCGTCCTGAAAATCAAACACCCACACCGCTTTAGCAACAAAAAAACCGATCGAAACCAACGCACTCGAAAAGTACCCCAACAGACAAACAAGGCAAAAACCCACACTTTAGAAATACTAAAATTAAAGAAACAACACGAAATGATATAGTCGAGTGAAAAAGCCGAAACTTTGGTAATACCGTGCTGATGAACATCATTCCGTTTTCGTAAGAAGACGGTTGAGATTCAGATGTGGGAGCCAGGGGACGAGGACCAGAAGGACGCGCTTCAGGACTCGCCGCTCGTTCTGACGGATTGACCGGAACTGGCTGAACCGGGGGTGGAGGAACCGAGGCAGGTTTGACCACCGCGGGAACTGCGGGAACGACGATCGGAATCGGCAACGGAATATCGTCCACGTCGTTGGAATCTGAATCATTCTCCTCGTCGCCTGGATTAGAGCTGGGTTCCATCGCATTGGAGGTGGCTGCAGCCGACCGTCGACCCCGTTTCTTCTTCGATTTCGCCTAAAGAACACCCATCAAACCGCTACGAAATGGGTCAAATCGTTCCAGTGAAACAAAGTGCAATTCCGCTAAAACAGATCATGGCACTAAGTGTTGAACGAGACGACGGGAACCGAAAAAATAATTGATTACGAAAACGATTGGCCATGCGGGATATGGCGAGAATGGCAAAGAGTTAACAGCCGAACCGTGTGGGCGATAACATTAAACAGTTGTTAAGAATTAACCTTTCGTCGTTTCTGTTTCTTTTCAGTTAGCTTGATCATCTGCTCTTCCTCTTGGAGCAACTCCAGTTCGAGTTCCAGGGCGATGCGCTGCGCGCGGCTCGCTTCGGACGCGTACAGATACGAGCACGAGATCTAGGCGCATGGTCAGACACACAATTTCCACCACTTAATTTACGGGATTCTGCCACGAAAGGGCCATATGCACAACCAACAAATGCCATTAAAAAGGCGAAACTCAAAATCTAAAAAAATGATTTTTGCGAAAACGGAAAAACAGTTGCAAAACGTCGTTTGAATGTTCTTGAACAACAGACCTTGCGAGCGAACTCGCACATAACGATGTTCTCGAGCTGTTGACGACCGCGTCGGTCCCACTCTTCATCTGACAGGCAGCGTTGACATTCGTCTCGCGCCCCGGGCGATGATGTTCGACAGAGCGATTGGCAGTGGTCCGGCGGCGGGTCGAGTACCGACCTGATGGATTTGACGCCCGATGTCGTAGACGAATCCAGCTTGGACGGAACAAGGACACGGAAAGCTGCCTCCAAAACAACGTGAATCAAGTCGTTGAGATCTTTGCTCTCTAAAGCGTCGAAGATACAATCAGAAATGTGACGAGACAACATCGTCAAAGCCGCAGTTGAAAAGAACCACCGTTTGACGGTACGAAAAAAGGAATCGAAGACAAAACGTAGAAAAAGAATACAACGAAGAGAAAAGTGGAAAGAGAGGGAAGTACCGCTCATATCGTCGATAATTGTGACACAATCGTCATTGATTTCGAGAAGGTCTTCCTCCCATTGATACAGGCTATACGACGACAGCGCCGCCCGCAAGCTTTCCCAATCCTAAAAAAGAGATAGCACACAGCACCGTTAATCGCAATTAGACCGACCCAGAGCCGACAATATTGCAAAATTTCCAACAAATGTGGGATGAACACGAACCAGCTACACGGCACCATGGAACAGAAGACCAATCAAGATAAAAAAATATCGAAATTTAGAAACAACGTCGTCAGAATCAAGACTGATTGGAAAAGCAAATCTGAACAATCAAGTAAAGCGATTCCATCGATTGTTGAACGTTGAAGTGCAGAAGAAGAACAATCGTCGAACAGTGCGGAAGAGATTACATTGATTCTGGGCTCTGAGATAAGGTCGGCGAGTTCGTGAGTCGATATTTCAGTAAGAAGCCATTTCTCTTCCGTGTTCAGATTGCACCAGAACTTGCAGATCTCGCCGCTCGCCGTCAGGATCAGGTCGTCACACCGTTCGCGCAGTGTGGCGCACGGCGATCGGGTCACCGACGATAACGGAGACGGAGCCGAATGGAATGGAATCGCCGACGACAGCGACGACGACGGACACGACGACGCCAACAAAGGAACCTTTTTGATCCCTCGACCCTGAGAAAATTGTCAGAAACCGATTAGAACAAAATTGATGGCACCTTAAAGAGAACTCGATGAAAATAGAAACGAAACATATCAAAGTGAAAGTGAAAAAAAAAGCAGAACATTTGATTGGAAGATAAGCGAGGAAACCTGGAACGACGAACAGAGCTATAAACACGGGGCCAGGACATGGGAAGTGAAAGTGACGAACCTGTTTTCGAGCGTATTTGGATAGATGATGGGTGAGGCTATGAGCGTTATCGTCCAGGAACTGAAGCTTAAACGCCAGAGGGACCTCCCGTTCGGCGATACATTCTTGACAAAAACACCCGCTGGACTGGCTGACATCGTCCAACAGATAGGTTTTAGACCTAAAACAAGAAGCTCCGGCTCAGCCAAACATCGACACTTGCGGTTTCTTAAAATAACATATTGTAAAGGATTTCCAACACAACAACTAAAACCGTAAACGGGCATCGAGAACATCAAACGTTAGGGCAAAATACCGCCTGCACACGTTGCAGAACAAAAGTGGCAACGATTGCGAAGAACAAAAACAAGCGTTGAATTTGCTCGCACATTGTAATCAGCTTCTTGAATGTGAGCTGAACTTGTTGTTGTGTGAGCTGATGCGCTGATGGCAATGCTGCCTGCCAATACCCCTCCGGTACGCGCCAGTCCGACCCCGACACAAGCGCGGGACGTTCGGGGCCATTGCCGCACGAGAACACTCTGTTTGACGCCATTCAAAACGGGCGCCAACGGTCGAGACCCGATCCCACAAAACACTGACCGACGTTTATCCCAGAAATAGGCGCGATCGCGATCGGTGTGCTTGGCGATCATGTTGACGGCCGTGTTCCAGACAACGCGCTTGACACAGTCGACAGATAATCCAACGCTGGCACCGCTGCATTTAAAGATCGATTCGAACGCGCTCAACACCTGATCTCAAAATCGGCAAAAGCAAAACACGACGCGCGACACCCAAGAACAAAAAATGAGACAAATACAACAATGTTCACAACAGAGGACAATATTAAAAACCACAAAGAATGCGGAAAATATCAAAGGAGAAAATCGTGAACAGAAACAAACATAATCTGTTCAGCACCTTTTTTCGCCATTCGAATTGTGTATCGGTTTGATCTTCGGGCGACTTGTCTGGTTTACCGTGCCCATGAAGCTCAACCTCTTTCTTGATGCGGGCCTTGACCATGGCGAAGACGGCGAACCGGGTACTGTCTCGGAGCACGTCCTGGACGAGGTTGTTTCGATAGCCGGCAACACCTGAAACCCGCACACCCAACTGTCAGCAATGAATCCAGAATTGCCAGGCTGTTCGCATGAACCCTACTCGACATATACGAACACACAAAAAATAAACGAAATGGGAAACTAATGAAGAACGAGAAATATGGAAGATCGTGTAGCGCGAAAGCGACAGCACTCCTTCAACACAACGTGAAAACCGCAAAATGAATGTGACAGCGAAGCAGAGGAGCTGAAACAACATGATAAAAACATTATATTCAGAATGTTGAAAATATGTTGAATGGGCAAATTCTGATCCAACGCTGGAGAAACAGAATTCGAAAGCGGTCGGAGACAGCATAATTCTACCTTCGCAGACTTCAGTCAGAAGAAGAATCCGTTCGGTGTCATTGAGGCGGTCAAATGGGTAGACACCAAACTGTTGGAACATGATATTGTCACGGCCAACGCCAATCGCCGACCAGAACAGAACGGCGGCCGGACCCAGACGCAAAGCGGCGTGAAAACTAGGCGCCGAACACCCCGCACCGCTACAATAACACACCCACACACAGGTCAACGATCGGCGTGGCGGTTTATGGCAGGGCGACCACATAACACCCCAGGGAACGTTACCTGTCGGTGGACTCGTCGGGATACTGGACCATCGCCTCTAACATCGTTCGCGCAACCTATTTCAGAGCAACGTCATGGTCAGGAAAATCATCAACGGCTAAGCAGGTGTGAATAATGACGAACGAGCAACACGGTTTTGATCATTGAAATAAGCGAGAGACGAACTGTAGTTTTGAAAATCTGATACAATGATGAAACTGTAAAAACAGAGCGTAACAGCGATGATGTAGAAATTTTGGATACGGAATCGAGAAATTTTTGTGGTGCCGGGGCGAATGAAACCAGGTGGGAATTACATCACAGTTTCCTGATAACTCCAACGGGGTCTCATCGTCTTCATTGACAGGGGTACAGGCGGCGCCCGCCTCCAACAACAGCGCGACCAGGGCCGAATCGCCTTGCGCAGCGGCAATGTGCAGCGCCGAATTCCCTGATCGAAGTCATTGGGTTATCAGACCACAGCTCGAACAACGGAGACAACAGATTCGGCTGATCAACATTTCCAGTCGGGTCAATTTCGTGTTGCGACGTTGAAATTGCCGAAACAAATACAGAAAAAAGCGGCTGCGTAACGGAAACAAGCGTTGGAACTGTGAATACACTGACCATCAACATCTGTTAAATTAACGTTGGCTTTGGCCTTGATAAGAGCCTGAACCGATTCGATATGGCCATGCTCTACGCTAGTCATCAACGCTGTCCTTCCGCTGCATTTACAGGTCTGGTCGGGCAGGGCGCCCGCCTTCAACAGCTCGTCGATACAGGCGATGTGGCCGAGGCGGGCGGCCATGGCGATAGCGGGCTCGCCGCGGCGATGGAGATGGGGGACCGGAGTGCTCAGGAATGGCGCCAGATGCGGCAGGAGCGACGAGTGGCCCTGCTCGACCGACGCCAGGTACGCCATGTCCAGCAGGGATTCGGGCGGGTTGGGACAGTTGGCCAGTAGCGCCATCACGGCCGGTATCTCGCCCTGTTTACATAAGGAGATCAATGGCGGGATCGACGACGACATGTCGACGTGTGTATGATCGCCCCAGGTCTGGACCGGGCCCGGGCGATCGAGTAAAGCGATAACCCCTGCTTGGCAGACCACTGGACTACGATTTGATGGTCACGGAGTCCGTGGTCGCCCATCCTCATGGCGCTAACAATAGTCTAACAATGCCCTTACAACTCCCGATGATCGCCGCTCCAGGTTATTCCTTGATCAGCCGCCCGGAAGGCGATTAGCCAGATATCGAATTGGGGTTCTTATCCTGATTGGGGTTTATCTTCCCCCAATCTGATCCCATTTACGGAATTGGCCGTTCGGGGTCTAATGTGTCTTACAAATGTCCTTATATTGACGACACCACAACCGCCAACTACTACAACATTGGAGACACCGGTTAATGAAGTTCCGATTGTGGATGGGATCCCTTCTGCTTCATGATCGCCCCACAACTTCCACTCCAAGTTCGTCTTCTTGAGTTATGCCTCAGGTTTCAGGGTTTGTTTGACACAATGATCCTATAGTCAAACTAACGATCCCACGTTGAAGGACATGTGGCGAATTGTCGCCTCAGTGTCATGGTTCCCTGATCACTTGACTGATTTCCTGATTGGCATTATCAGTGTGTCGTCCACTTGTTGGGTTCGTATTGCCATGATTTAAGCTATACCGCCTTCTGTATGTTGTCGTCGGACGGGGCCACCACACGATCATTGTTGTTCCAACGCTTCGCCATCGCTCTTCCCATGAATTCAGTTTCGAGAACGATCAATGGGTTGCCGTTGGCGCTGTTTCTTCACTCGTGTGCTCTGAACTTGGTCTTCTCTGCCATTATACCAGGTGGGCGCCGCCCTTCTATTCGAGAACATATCGATTCTGTTTAATTGTCATTATATTATCGGTATCGACTTTTAGAAATTTTAATTTCGCTAAACCTTGTTCTGACGTGACGACTTAAACTGTTTGTTATCGTCGTGGTCTGTGGATGGTACGGCTCAAATCGGTTCCAAGGACCATTTATCCTGGTGTAAGGCGACAGGTTCCTATGTGTGTAAGACGACCCGGCTCTCTGGCTCTGCTCCTCGATATCGGATAGCGGTTATCGTCAATTCGATAGCAGGGCTATATGAGCGACCAAGTCTGATTGGCCCAACCACGATCAGGTTATCGTGGGGGGAAATCCGATCACCGGTTTTAGAGTGATAAACCACGTTAATCAACATCATGAAACTCTGTAAACACATCACCGTTTTTAACACATTGATCCCCTCTTCAGGACCCGAATCCACCGTTTGATGTTCAGGTGGATTTATCGCCATTGTTCCTTGCGACGATTGACAATGTTGCTTAAAGAAGATGGTCTGGAGAAACGGAGTAATGGTGCTGTGTCGCCAGGCCAATATTGATTGCGCTGTCGGGTTTGATCGGCGTCCCCCTCCTTCACATTCTCATGATGACGCCTCAATAATTCTTTGCCTTTCCACAAACCAGACACGTCCCGTCGACAGATTGTAATCCAACTCCGGTTGAATTGTCGGCTAATGAAGTAATTCACTGTCGAACAATATACGATGGGTTCCATGGATCAATGGCAATCTCGGTATTGTAATCAATCGCTTGTGAGATTGGGGTAATGGAGCTACAGCAAGCGGCTCATCAGCTCTTGTCGTCATTGTGTCAAATGAAGGTGACATGTCGGTTCTGACGCCATGATCCATGGTCGGAGACTACGACAACCGCCGCGGTTGATGAAGTACCAAGTGGGTGATCATCCATCATGGGGTGTGGAGCGATCTAGACCAAGGGATATCCCAGTTCTGCAATGGATCAGGAGGAACTCGGAACCGACTGGGACCTGGGGCAAAACACCAACAGAAAGGGTGTGGTTAGACCGAACCAGCGATCGTTGAGACCTTGAATAAACAACTCGTATGTGCTCAACGACAGCTGAAAATAACAGACACAACAACAGCGCTAATTGTGAGGAAAATTCAACTTGATCCAATAAGCGATAATCCTGCCCTTCAATGCTTTGGACTTGAGTTTGGCCATCTGGATTGTCGACATAATCACCTTTGAACATAGGTTCTGGTGTTTATTGTCTGAAGTTCTCAACGGGATTCAATAACACCCGAAATGCAGAATCGATTTGATTTCCCGGACATGACAACCAAAAACCCCCCAAAAATTGGCTACACCAACGCCATCGATTAAATACGTGTTCCATGTTCAATCTCTGTGGACAGCAACGCCCAGTTTTGGCAGTCAAACAATTCATAGACCAAAACCAAAACATACAGAAGACAAAAGGAGACGGACACCCGGTTCAGACAACAAAACTGTCGCCACGATCACGCCATTCTGCGATTACTTTGCCTAAGCGACGAGTCGCGTTTTACGACGTGAAACTCAAACCAAGCGAAAACAACTTTGGCAGCGGGTGGCTCAATTCGCTCCAGTCCAATCCAGTACAACCAAAACGGGGGCGAGGGAACAACGACTCATCGCCGCACAAAATTATCAGGACGCCATCGCGATGCAATAGCGGGTGTCGTCAATTTCTGGTCAACAAACAGGAGATCGCCATGGCATTAGTGCGAGGTCGATTCCACAAACGCGTCGATCGGACGATGGATCTGGTGGTCACGCCCAGAAACCCCCCCCGAGTCAGTTCTGACGCCATTGTGGTGTCTGATCATGCAGTTCTGGTGGTGGTCATCCAGATTAGTTGGCCAATTACAGCGATCGGACCGAATTCGGCCCTGATTGGCCATTCCCATCCGACAGAGGTCTTCATCGAATACAGCACCGACCCGTTCATTGTTTATGAGCGAACAACAATTGTCGCGTTGGTCATTCCGTCAATAAACCGTGTTTCGGAAATGTATTTGTCATTGACGCAACAGTATTGCCGGGAATTCATGGCGATAAACTACACAAATGCTGTCCCTCCATGACGGTGATAACATCCGACGGATTCCATCGATCGATCAATAGCTATTGAATTCGGTTGTTCCTCCCCTGGTGCTGTATTATCCGCCCTGGTCCCATATTCCATCATCATCACCACCCAAATGAGTTCCTACACTGATCAGCTATCTGCTCCACATTGTCGAACTGCATTAATATTCTAAATGACAATACCCAACTATATTTGTGTGGCTTTGGGCTTTTACGAAACACACAAATGGGAACCCGTAAAAAAGCGGTGCCGGTTTACAAAGTCGGTGACCACACCATACAGTACGACCCCAACGCTGTCAGATCCACGACGTTATCCAGTACACCCGAATAAAGCGCCCCATTACTCAATCTGGAGAGACATACTCGTGATGCGCCATCAGACAATGATAAATCAAGTCGCGTCGGTTGTGGACGGACTCGGGGCGACCGGATAACTCTTAACTCTTGAAACTTGTTGTGTTGTTGGCCATGATTGATTGACTCCTTCGTCCCCATTAACGGCGATTTATCGTCGGTTGTGTACGAGCGAACGCGTGTCCTCGTCTAGAACATCATCTTCATCATCGTGTGCCCCACGTCGGACGGTTAGCACCATGTCTGACGTGATATCGTGCACAAAGGCGAACCGCATCTCGGACCAGGACGCGGCCGCCACATCACCTCTCTAACGTCAATGTCATCAAATCAGCATCGATCGACAGCAAAGTCCCAAAACGTCGTAGCGATAAAGCGGTTTGGTGTTAACGGGGCAGATGTTTACCTGCAGATAAACGCGACGGTCAATCGCGCTCGACTCAAACGATCGCAACGTCAAATCTGCGATAAATAACGAGCACGCCTCGGCAAGCAACTTTGGTGTTTCGGCCGACACCATCTACAATACCAGATTAGTGAGACAATACACCAGCTAGAACATGTTGTTCATCAGCCGATAATGGGCAATTGTTACGATCAAAGGATCTGTGAATCCATTACCGCTACACTTCCATGACCCTTCATCATCCGTTTTATCCTGGCAATGGGAAGATCGTTCCGGATCTGCATTGGGTGATCGGGCAGAGAACGATACGCCCAACGATTATTAATGTTGAACGTCAACGCCAGCTGATAATCAACGGGCGCCGCCTCGCTCAGACCGCCAGAGCTCTGGGACGGTGTTGCGCCGTCGGCGGCGCCGCTTCTGCATTCGCTCTGGACGGCGCCGTCCAGGGGCGACAGATGGTTCTGGAGCGTTTCGGGACTAATCACATCCTGGGGCGCCTCCGTCAATGTTCGCCGATCGGGTTCCAAGCAGCTGGCGCTATGCGACACACCCGTCATCTCGAAGCTGTTTGCGCCCGCCGCCATTTCGAACGCGTTCATCATCTCATGCGGCTGTGGCGAGACAAGTTTGATTATGAGGTCGGCGGTCATCAACTGCATCATCGTCGGCCAGATGCAACCGCCGTTTGTTTGTCTCCGATGAGAAAGAGTGTGGTGGATATCTCGTTTGAATCATTCGGTATTCAGGTGGCAGTTTTATGGGGTTTGCAGAGTGGAGATTGGGTGAGAACATTTGCGCATCGATCAAAACCTGAGTTTATCATCATTGTCATCCTCAGCCGCTGTTTCAAGAATATCGCTTTAAACAACCGGTCTTCTT
>OUQQ01000525.1:0-14694 GCA_900404475.1 Spongospora subterranea | reverse complement strand
AACTTTAACTTCAAACCTTCAGATTGTTCAGCAGTGACCATGAATGGGATTGCCACATTAGCGCGAGCTGCCTCTTCGCACACGCTAAAGTATACATCCAGATCAGCTTGCTCATTTGATATTTGTGGTGCATGATCTCTCTGGAGTAACTGCTCGATTGCCTTAAACCATTTGGGGATTATCTCAAACGACTCTGGAGCAGTAGCCTGATCAATTATAACGCCAGCACGTTTCAACGCCGCAAGGACAAAGTTGTTTGCATCACGTTCAGCTAATGATGTGAAACAATTTGTCAAGAGTAGTCCGAAAATCGCCCCCGCAAGAAAAGAAGATATTTGCTGGGAATACGGATCCACTAACAGTGGTTGAGTGTGATCAATTAGAGTCGTTTTTAAAGAACTGAATGGGCAGCTGTCGTGATCTTGCAGGTCATACGTCGAGAATTTTTTTACCAATTTTTGCAGGATTTCCTCGCGGGCTTCAGAATTCAGTGACAGCTCCAGCAAGGATTCCTTGATGTGACTGGCCACCGCTTTGAACAGGGTTTGTTCATGTTGTGTGTTGGCTGAGCAATCCTTTGGATAACCGAGTCTCCCACATTGGGTTCGGTACTCGCTTCGGGCTGCTGTCAACTTAACCCTCAACTTCAGCAGAATTGCTTCACTATTCTTACACTGTTTGAATACCATTTCCATGGACGGAACAGTACACAAATGGGAACTCAACTCTCCAACGACGACTCCCACAAAATCTTTGAATTCATCCTCCGTGTTTTTCATGGGAAATGCGTTCGTCTGACGAGAAAAAAAATCCAGAGAAATGGCGCTTAACGATTCACTATCATCTAGATGGTGCCAAACCGCTCCAGGGCCAACAAACGTTTTAGGACCAACAAACTTAAGATGAGCGATTCCTTTGGAATTCCCCATGGACATACCGTCCACAGCCGCCAACGCCTGCTTCAAAAGGGCAGAATAAAATTCTGTCTGAGATATCGGTAGGCTGATTGCGTCGCGATCGATATATTTCTTAGAAATGCTTTTGATATATTCTAGAGATTCTTTTACCAAGTTTGATTTGAGCTGCTCCAAACGAATTTTTACAAACTCGGCAAAAGATTGATTGGCCTCGTCAGTTTGAACTGGAGAACCATCAACAGGATGTCTGTAAAAATCTGGAGGAGAGATGTCATGTGAAGGAAGGGAATCAAATTTTTCAGCGATTAACGTTGGGCCTAGTTTCAGAGTGCAATCTTTTTCAGAAAGCCAAGAACTTGGACCCAGATTCAATATTTTCCGCGAAGATTCAACTGGCGAACGAGGACCAGGTGGGCTTAGTTTTAAAATACAACCATTTTCAGAAAACGACGAACTTGGGAACAGATTCAGTTTTTTTTTCCGCGAAGATTCAACTGGTGAACGAGTTCCCGGTGGGCTTAGTTCTAGAAACAAATGTTTTTCAGAGAACGACGAACTTAAGGCCACATGGAAGTTCCTTTTTCGTGAAGATTCAACTGGAGGACAGATTTCAGGGTTCGACGGAAAGAGGACCCGAGGTTCAGTGAGATCATTGGAGCTGGAAGCATCAGAAAGACCAACGCTTGTCCCAATCACAGCAGGAATCAACAGGATCAGAAACCAGATCGCCTTCATTATAGACACAGTATCCGATAAGGGAAGAGGATCTCGGCAATGGACTACAGTTGTCAGTCCGCGATGGCCCACTTACGGCAGTTCGCCCATGTCAGCCTTCCGTCCACGGCATATCGAAATTACCTTAAGTAACGTCGACACAGTGTCCGGGAGGTCCCTATTTCTGTCAGTCGACTGATAGCAGGCCACGCATCAGTCGACAACTAACTTACCTGTAGTTGCGACTGATCCATCAGTCGTTGGTGTACACATGCGCACTGTCAGGTTTGACTTGACTGCACGTGTGATCTTTGTTCATGATTCAAGCATCGCCTGAATATCCGCCATTGCCAACTTCGTTGTGTGTCGATGGCAAATCCGGCTTCATCCATTGATTCCAATGGCACTTGTTAGACTGAATTTGATCACAGCATCTCCTTCAGAAAGAGGGCGGATCCAACCACAAGCAAATGAATGATCAATATGACGTTGTAATCACTTATCCACGAGATGAAGCCACTCGCACTCATGTCGGATTTCAAGCATCTTGTTGCTTTCGCGACACTCGTTCCAAGAAGTTTTTGAAACTTCATTGGCAGTTGAAGGGACCGCTGTCTTTTCAGTTCTAGCTCCAAAACGCGGGCAAGCCCAACGCGGCCGACATATAACGAATGCGGAGGTTAGTAATCATTCACGCCTAACGAAACGACCAGCCAAGCTACAAAAGGGATGCACCAGCTGCAGGCGTGAAAATCGAGCTCAGCTGGACAACCCAGGTCAAATAGCTCGAAATGCCCACTACAACAGCATGAGAAGGCAAATGCTGAGGAACCGAACGGAAACACAAAAAAACACGGAACTTTGATAAGATTTGGATGAAAAGAGAACGACTGTGAAATGCGCGACACACGTTCGCCTTACAGCAGATTCGTCTTTATATGATGCTTGGTGAGTCCAAGAAAACTGAAACGGTGATAAATGGACAATTGTTTAATCAAGAAAGGCTGTCGTCATGGTCAGAAAACTTGATAAACTCAGGCTAGAATTTTCTTTGCAACTCGTAGTCTCCTAAATTCGAAGTTGATCGGGACGACATTGCGCTGTTTAGCCCGAGATGCGTGCAACTGACCACGTTGACGAGCCAATTTACTTTCGATTTGGCGGTGGATGATATCCCACGCTGCAGCCGTAGTGATATCATGAACTACTTGGGATGTCAAAGGGATATCCACGATCTGGTTGAGAGGTTCGATGAAGATAGGAAAGGCCGGCCATTATAGTGACTGGAGCGAAACCAACATGAGTTCGTACACGATGATTTAGAGCTGGAAGTACAAAGGGCCAGTCATGAAATGACAATCGGAACTCAGACATGAGCACACGAAGAACATGGAGTAAAAGATTGTTCACTACTTCAACAGTTCCGTTCGCCCAAGGAGAATATGCAGTAACAGTGATGGTTAATATGAAGGCGAGAGCATAGCTTTGCTACCATTTGGTTCTTGAAAAATGAAAGCCCTGGTCAGACACGATGCCAAACCTTTCAAACCAGTCAATGAGACCATTGACTGTCGCAAGGTGGTCGGCAAATTCGCACATAATTAACTCGATGAACCGACTCAGGTCGTCTTTGATAACGAGAACATAAATCAAAATTGTGTGATGACAAAAAACCATAATGAATTACTTGATTAAGTCTGGTCGTATGGATCGCATGCCCAAACGGACGTGGGACCACATTCCCTCGTAGGCGAACGCAGTGAAGGCATTTTTCGACAATGCTTACAATATACTCTGTCATTCCCTTCCACCAGAAAATAGAATTGATAGACCGGAGTGTTCGCTCCTTCGATGATGACCGGCAGGCCACTGTGGGCGATGACGACGATGGGCAAAGCGAGGTCACAGCACAGCCCGGCTGAATTGGGATCCAAATTCGATAATTAGCAAAGGTCTTTCATAGACCATCAGTTTCATTGATGTCCTGTTAGTCAGCAATGATAGATGACTCCTTGTTGATGAACTGTTCAGCGCAACATCTCGAAGCTGACCAGCCACAATTTTTGTCCAGGGATGGCCAGACAAAAGCAGCAAACATTGGCTGAACTAGAACAGGTGCTTGGAATGATTTCATCTGAACACTGATTGGACACGGTGCTCCCCATCGAGGTCGACCCAAGCGTTCTGTTCTCCTTTAATATGTTCAATAATGTAGGGTATGTTGGCAATCTGCAACTGCCATCGTTCAAGTCGATCAGCTGTGTGTCGAGAAAAATTGGCGCTGCGATTTGTTGCGTTGAACATATAAATTGAAATTCGATGAACGGTAAAAAAAAATTCGGAATGGCGTTCATCGAATCAGGAAATGTCGAAGACGAAATATCAGCTTCAATTATAGGATAACCTTCTTTTTCTATAATGGCCCAGCAGAAGCTGTTTGCTCGGAAGGTGCCAGAATTACAGGCTAGTTCAGCTCGTGTCGTTGTTCCGCTACTGGTAGATCGCAGTCGGCTGGTGGGATTTGAGTGAGTACTGCTGAGCAACATTTTCGAGATGCGTCTGGGAACAGACAGGCTAGCCAATCGTCTTTTGGGTGTGCAAGGCGTGTCAATGTCGCTCAGAAGAACTCGTCGTAGCGCTGATTTCTTGCAGCTTTGGCTACATGGGTTGCGGCTAATAACAGCTCCTGAAGTGGATGGATAAGTTGAGCGAAATTGGGAACGTTTCGGCGGATCCAGTTCAATGTGCAAATGAATTGTTAAAAATCATCAACTCGAGTTGGTGGCTTACTGTGCAAGGTCTGTATTTCATTTTGCAGAACGATTGCGGGTGCCAAGATGAGGCGGTGCATCAAAATGTCTCAATGTTGGACTATCATTGTTCAACTATTTCCCCAATACCTTTACCTTCAATCGAGATATCACCCGGTGCCCATTTCTGCTCCCTAAATTATCTGCACATATCCTGCTAATTACTGCTGACTGATCATTATTTTCGAACACAGGGGGTGGGACAATACTACCGAATGCATCAGGCCAATGTATTTCTGGGAACGAATTCCGCTTTGCTCGTAACCTGATTGGTCATGTCGTGTCAGGTTCTGTAATGGAGTTTTGAGCATCAGAATAGCTGATCTGGTTGACCTGATACTCCTCTGCGTCATACCAATTCCGATATCTAATAACGTGGGAATGTCTCTGCTATCACATACCCATTCTCAGATAGTGTCAGGTGTGTCTTGATACTGTCGTTGTCGGAAAGCCCATTTTGGCTGCTAATTCTCCATCGTTGCGACCATCAACAAGGCCTGCATCAAGCCATTTTCCCCCAGAATCTTTCGATTGGTCGAAACTGACCTCCGCTTCTTGTACCACATCTTTCGAACATTGAATTTATCCGTTTCAAGTCGAGCGGATATTTAACAAAAAACGGTCAAGTTAAGTTTTGTGGAACCACGCAATGCAACTGTCCATGGCGAATTAGGGTCATTCACATAGGATTGCGCTGCCGCCAAATTCACTCAATTGATCCTCACAGCGATATCCAGATGACCCCGCCGCTATTACTTTTGGAATGGGTTGAACAAGCGCAATCATTCAAATCACTTCAGATAGTGTTTTTAGCCCTAAACATCAAGACGTTGCTAATTCAAGAAAATCACCCCGCAGGAAACCAATTTAAGAAGCGATGCATATGCAATTTGATATTGGGGTTGTTGACCGCCAAACCATCATGCAGTTCAGCAAGTGCTAAGACCATGTCTGGCTCATGATCAAGTCTAAATTCGATCCAGGACGTGGTGGGTGGCCGTTGGGCGACCTCAAATGCATCAGCCTCAACACGGCGTTCATGGGCGATGTAAACGACCAGTCTAGCGTAGCTTGACACTTTCCATCCAGTGTAAGTATCCGACTTCTGATAATCACTGATGAGGAGATGGCAACTGATAGAAATGCTGAGCAGATTCGACTTAGATTGAGCTCCTCGAGATTTAGCACACTTTAGACGGGTATAGTATAAGTTAATGCGATGGCTATAAAAAAACCTCTTGAGTCTGGCTCGGATCTTCCAAATTGCTCGCCTCCATAGACAGCGAATAGAACTGATCCAGGGCGTTGGTCGTGTACGAGCGAATCTGGTTAATCTCCATCAGCGTGACATTGTTCAGCTGAGGAACACATTCAGTCAGACGTGGAGATACTTCAATACGGCAGACGGACAGCAGACCTTGGCGAAACTGAACGCCGACGAGATCTCGGACAAACCGCTGCGCAGCTTCACGAACCGAATCGACTCTAGCGCGTTTAACGCCGATTTCACCTTCGTCACGTTCGGAATATCCTCAGGAGCGCTGGGACAAACACAGTTAGCACAGGGTAACAAGATGCGCTTATCCCGGCGGCATCAATAATCGAGAAACATATGAACACTGAAAACCAACAAGATGACATACTCCCGCCCGTCTAACACAAGATGAAAATTCAAAGGCACCGCATTTAAAGCGCAATTAACGACTGTGAACCGTTCGTAAAACCGTCAAAATGGCGCTATCCCACTCAACACAACTGGGGTGATCAATTCTTGATAGACGTAAACCGATAAAATGGGCGACACAACGTTTCAATGACTGTCGGCCGACGGTACACGCTACGAGTGTGGCGAATGTAACAGGTAAGGTTGACGTTACTGTTTGAATAATAGGGCGGCCATCTCTATATAGTGCGATGGCAATTGCGAGAAACCGTCACGATCGACCTTCTCTTGCTCGATACGGTCGTTGATGAAGGACAGGCTGAGCCAATCGGGAGGGACTATGTGGCACTTGCGGGAGCGCCGCAGGTGTAGCGCCACCCACAACGGAACAGGGACCTGGAACTCGGTCCGAAATGGACCAATCATACCCTGGGAGAACACACACAGCTAACCGTTAACTTTCAACGCTCAATGTATCAAATTAGGTCAAAAAATACGTTCTCTCAATGTATCAAATTAAGTAAAAAAAAATACGTTTGTCTTGACTCTCTCTAATATTTGCTGTCAAACTACAAAAAAACACGATGGCAAGCAAAATGTAGTCTCCATAAGAATGGAATTATTGGAATGAAAAGAAGACTGTGATGTTAGAATTGCGAAAGGACAATGACGCCAAGGGCTAGCGCAAACACAGACATTGAGCAATTGTATCGGTTGTAGATTGAAATTAGGAACGATCATGATCACAGCGTCCCCGCTCAAGAACTCGGTCTCCGCACACGACAGGACCGGCGACGACGCCGTCATCGCCTGACGCAGCGGCCCACGTCACGATTCTAGAACCGGCCGACTCGACCAAAACTTGAAAACCGGGTCGTGATCCGGACCCCGTCACGCACAACAGTCTCCACCCAACAAAACAAGTTCAATATAAGTTGTATTTTCATCCTTCATGAAATCTGAGGAAGGTGGCCTTTATTGGTTGGAGTCGCCCCTCTCGGTACGTTATGAAAGCGCCAAGACCTGGACCCCGTTCTGCCACAAAGATCGACACTTCCCTTGAATACGCATCCCCGATGGCCACAAAGTCGCTGCCGTTCGACCAACGTGCATGTCGTCTGTGGAACCGCCCATAGAATGCGATCGATGATTCGTCCCAGGAAACGGAGGTGGTACAGATAAGATGGGCTGGGATCTCGTCTGCATCGAGCAGACGGTGCTGTATCAGTTCGCCCGTCGATAATTTCACAAACATCACATTTCTCAACGCATCAGAGTGCCGGCCCATACACGGCTGGATCAGCAATGAATCCTTCGTCACCGCTACATGTCGACACTTGTCGAACATGGTCAATTCGCGACACCATAATAGATCGCCCGCACTAACGTTGAAGACTTTCACCAGTGTTGAACCACTTCTCAAATGTGCAATCGACACCAAAAATTGCTCCGAAAGGTGGAATTCCGCTCTGGACGATGAGAACCAAAACCGGCTCCAAAGACGAACTGGGTTATTGCCGACCCGCAATTGCCACAGGGTGTGGCGCCATCTCGACGCAAGAAACAGGAAGTTATGGGACCAGCAACGGACCTGATAGTGGCGATCAACCGGGACGACAGGATGGTTGCCATCGAGGGACGTCGAGTCATAAACCTGCAGCTCCTCAGGGGTGAAGAAATGGACCTCATCGGGTCGGCGAGCCGATCGTAGCGCCACCCAATCGCATGGCGTGTAGTTGCGCGAATCGTACACGAGCGTGTCCCCGGTTGGGAGGGGCGGGAACTTGGCGAAACGCCCATCTCCTATCCACATGTTGATGATATGGGGTGCGTATGGGCCCCACATGACAAGATGCTGCCCAACCCTGAAAACATTCAGGTCCGATAGGAACCAGCACCGACTGGCAAATTCGCAATCGATTAGATGGTTTCGGGAGAAGTCGAACCCGTTACAATGGTTCATCCTGTGGATTTTGTACGATTGGAGCCATTTACAGCTAGAAAGGGTTAAGCTCTTTCGGAAAGTGTCTTTGCTGTCGCAGCGCAATTGGCTGTTATGTGTCAGGCGGCGCAACGCCGGCGACCAAAGACGATCGGCGATGGAACTCGAACGGATGCGGGCGTTAACCGCAGCGGATACCGATTCTAAAGTCAGCAGGTCTGGAACATCGAGGTAAATCAGGATCGATATGAGCAGGTCGTTTGTTAATGCTGAAATCGACATTGTTTCTTGGGTTAAACCCCAGTGGCGATCTAGCTCCACGAAAGGCTATATCATCACCAGTGACTTCTCCACCACTGACGTCCGGATTGCGAACATTCATTTCGGTCCACAATCGTCCGTAATCCATTTAACATTCATTATTCACAGGTTGCATTTGTAAATGAGGCGGTTACATCAGTTTTTGGATTCATCTTTTTCCGATTTTGTAGTGTTTCAATTCCTAAATGACACTCGGTCAATAACATTTATAAATTTAGTGCCACATTCTCATATAATGTTTGCATAATGTGAAGGTTGACCTTTTTGCGTGCTGAAATTACCTCGGGCTTCGACGGCGCACGTTGGTAAGTCCAAGGGAACTGGCGATGATGACCGATGGGGTCATAAGGATACGCCGCCATTGCTGGCTGGACATGGCAATCCAAAGGCTACCGGTAGAATGAACACATTTAGGGTGAACGACAGTCTAACGTCCTGTGTCAAAATCTGAGATATAGATGGTGCAAAATTTCTAACCTGAAATTGCCGGATTACAGAACTGAAATAATGCCCAAGAAGATGGCACCGTAATAAAACAATTGGATCTTGTTCTTTCACCCTGAAATCACACGACTAGGTCTCGTAATGTTCAATAGCCACATTCATTCTGCGCCGGCGCGCGAGAAGCACGCAACAGACGAAAACACCTGGAATTGGCGCTAGTCGTTCAAAGGGATGTATACCTCCCATTCATGGCCCTAGGAATATAACGGTTGTACGACAATTTCAAAGCATTAATTCTGGGTATTGGCGGAGTGGCCACCCCGCCTGCAATCATCGGTACCTGGCGACATGTGTCGGGCAATCCGATCGCGACTAATGGAAGATATTGGACAACTGGCCATCTGTTGAACAGTGTGGTAACACCACAACAGGGGTGTGGTGTCAGTTGATCGGTAACCGGTCACAGGGTGATGAAGATGGGCTCCCATCACTGATGGTCTGTGGGCTGCAGTACCAAATCTCCACCTACGAAGGGCACCGAATCAGATGGTCAACTGCCCCCCTGAATCATTTCGCTAAGGCGCCGAATTCTGGGGCGTGCTAGATCGCAACGATATCGAAACAGTCATGAACGTTCTGGTAATTTTAACCGTTCTCGTGTTGGGCAAGGGCGACGCCGCCGTCGTCGAACGATTACGGGACCAGTTTGTACAGGAAACAGTACGTATTCCACAACCGATGATGGTGCTGGTCTGGCCTAACAGAAACAATTTGTTCAGTTTTGGACAGGAATGGGATATACAACCGCCTTAAGATTCAGGTCCGCAGATTCGTGTTTTCGCTTTGATTCAACGAAACCCTGAGCGTTATTCTGCTTTTCTTAGTCCAGGAAACTCGCACGTTTTCGCTGCAGAAAAAACGGGTTTGATTCGGCTTTACGCGTCAATATCGGCTGGAGAATCCGATTACACGCGCTGTGTTGATCTATCTGGACTGGTTAACTCGTACCATGACCATGGCTTGCTTGGGTTCAATATCCATCCGCAATATCCCGCCACTCCGTTTGTGTTCGCCTTCTTCACTGCCAACCGGCGCGCCGATCTTCAGAACGACGTCCCGATTTTGTCGGATCCGTAAGCAGGTTCAGTTCGTCGAAATCGTCGCAAAAACTCAAATTGCCGATTTCAGAACAACGTGCCCTGTTGACATCGCCAGAGCGGCGTTGAGCAACCCTCCAGATTCTCGGCCATGGTGTGAGGCGAGCGGTAAGATTCGATTCTTCTGCCAGAGGAAAACACGTCGTAAGATTGAGCCGGTTCCAGGACGACTGCTGCGTATTCGGGTCGATCAGACGACATTGAAGGGGACGATCGACCAGATATTGATATCGGATTGGTGCACCCCGGCGCCAGCCCACCATGTCGATGACCTTGTCAGTCAACCTATCGCCGTTTCCAACACCGATTGTCTCTTCAATATCAACCATATTCGTTGAACCTGCGATTTCCCGTTCGCTTCCAGGAAATTGTTGCTTCAATGGAATGTGTTTTTCACTGTTTTTTTTGTTTTTGTTTTGTCTTCGACATGACTGGCGTTGACATGATCAATCATTTGGGCTGCCCAAGGCGTCCCAGGGCACTTCGGAAATTTGATTAACGTGGTTTGATGGATTCAGGTATGGGCTCCCGATGGATCGCTGTACGTTAGCGCAGGAGACGGGGCGGCCATCGAAGGACTGGATTTAGGACAACCACAGGACATGTGCTATGTCAAGACGGGACCCAAAGTTCAGGGCGCTTTTCGTGCCCAATCTGAACAATTTCTCCACGGAAAGGTTGGTCTCGCCATTTTCAATTTTCCAATCGTTCAAATGCAAACCTCGACACTTCATCAAACTTTTTAATTCTTCGCTGAAAAAGTCTGGTTGACTCTCCAAACAAAACCCGCAACAATTGTGATTTCGCATCGCATTATTCAGTTTTGACAAATGCTATTTCCGTTTCTACATTTGCCGTTCCTCGTCAGAAACTTGTTCGAAATTCCTGCGAAGAACGGTCGCACATTATTGAGAGTTATGGATCCAATTTGAGTCGACCTTGAAAAGAACTTGGCGGACCCCCCTGTCTCACCGACTTCCCCGTTTTGATTGTTTTAGATATTGCGGGTCCTTCCCGCTGCTCTGCTTGCATCGCGTACGCTGGTCAAGGGCGTCGACTACACGATCGTATCGAAAGGGCACCGGAACCCGTACCGGTTGGCGGTACGCCCAACAACGGGGGACATCTTCATCGCCGATGTGGGATCTGGTCGGTTCTGCCCGTGTGTTTAGACACAAGAATGGCTGATCCGGTGCCGACGTCAGATTACGTGGAGGAGATCAACGTAATCGCTAATCCTCTGCGATCAGTGGGCGCTTCTGTGCCCAACTATGGATGGCCATGTTATGAAGGTCTGATCGATTACCAATTCGCTTTTCCAAAGATGGGTTTTTTTGTGTTCAATGTATTGGTCGTTAGAACAATCAATATCGAACCACAACTGAGTTCTCAACTATGATCTGACATTTCTTCGTGTTCTAGGAACTAAACCCACCCCAACCTATGGCCCTCTGAATTTGGCCGAATGCCGCACCCTAACACCTGATAAGCTCATCATGCCTTTCTTCGCGTCCGTTCATCAATATCCTTTTCATCAAAATCATGTCCCGTTTGACATCGATCCTACGTCAGATACAATCACGGTTCTGGACCCGATGTTCCAGCAGATGAGCGTGCCCTTTGCACATCGAGTTCATTTTCACCAACAGGTGCGGTCTAATCTCTCGTTTGTTTGTCAGGGTTTTTAGCGTGTTCGAGTTCATTTGCAGTTTTCGTTTTTCGATTGTTTAGCAATCTAAAGTACTGCACTGTTCTGATATCGACTGCTGCGTTAGGGGTGCTGTTCTATGGTGGCTCCAACTGGCCCCAATCACAATGGGCTGGCACCCTGATATGGCTCGAAGGATCACAGCGTTGCGTCTATTACTTTGAGAAGGACGCATCAGGTTTGGGTGGTTTTCAAGTTTATCATCGACTCGGCACCGTGTTTTTCCTATCCCCTTCAACTTGTTAACTTGCTATATATCCATTCGCCTTTGAAAAAAATGATTCAGAAAGATTACTCTCTTGAAAACTGCATCAACGGTCGTTGCCTTTTATTACCGTTTCCTGTTCCCAATGATGTTAAAAATCGTCCGGCAGAGATTGCCAATTACTTGTATCACTGCTAGATTTGTCCTGATCCATCAATTTCAGGCAATCCCGATCCAACGCGTGTTCGAACGTTCGTTTACACTCCGGACGCCGACGCCGACAAGAGTGGCCTGAAACCGGGCCAGTTCGTGGATATTACGACCGGGCCCGACGGTAACGTCTATCTCGTCGACTATTTCATGTCGCAAATCGTCCGTCTGCGTTACGTTGCCGGTAACACCATGACGTTCCCCAAACGTCGACGTGTGTCGCTGACGCCGCGAGTCAGGTCGTCCTCCGGTGGCGTCCTTCACGTTCGACAGCGTCAACAGCGCCATTACCACGTTTTCTTTCGACGCTGGCGAGTCTGGAACAGATATCTCCAAATATGAATGGGAGTTCAATGGTAAACGCATCTGCCACAGTTTCTGTTCAACTTTGCCACGATTTGACAATTCTGGACTATACGGTTCAATCGTTGGGTGCTGTGTTGTTATCAAGGGAATCTTGTTTTGGAAGCATAAACCAGATTCATTGGGTGTGTGTGTGCTGAGCGATGCATGTGTTGCAGGGGACGGGAAATGGGAATCCGTTTCGGTTCCAACTATACAGCACACATTCACCAACCCTGGCATCGCGTCGGTCGGCCTGCGAATCACGTCGAATTCCGGGGCGGTTTCGGATATCGTCAAACACGATATTTTGATTGGGACGAAGATCACGTGGATTGTTCGTATGACACCAGAATCGTATATGTGGAGGTACTCGCCATCTCCTCATCGTCATCACCATCTTTTTCGCTTCACATAATCTGAACTGTTTCCTCATTTGTGCACATTTCCGCTTTGTTTTCGGCATTTGGCTAGCCTTAGTAAGTGATCTGGAGTTCATTCGACGTGTAGGAGCGGAGATCGCATCACGATATCTGTGTCAGCCAGCGACAATCGTGGCATCGTTTACGACCTAACCGGAGCATCGTGGACGGCCAGCGTGCAGCATTGTTCCTATCGCCAGTGCACAGCCGATATCGACAGAGCTAGTTGTGAAGCGCGCCCGTTGGCAGTTCAAGGCGGTAATAACGCCATATCTTTCGTGGCGACGCAGCAGCAGCCCCCTTCTTTCATATCTGTCAAGGTATTCACAGCAGACTCCCTCTGTAATCTTTGTATCATCACAGTCTTTACCTATTCGGTTTTGCTGTATTTCCGAAAACCGTCATTGATTTCGAATCCACGCGTTGCAGATTTCCAAACCGCATCCAACGTTGGCGACCACGATCACGAAGGAGATCATATCTTATCCATCCGTGACCCGAGTGTCATTATCAACGGAGCCGGCGGGGCTCGAGCTCCCAATCTGCCCCAATCGACGAAGCTCGTGCGATATCGACACGGTATCCGGCGATGATTTTCAGCTAACGGTCCCCGATATTCAGCTCTTGGTATTCGCGTTATGCGCTCCCATCCCCAACCCCGTCTCCACCTCAGACCTTCTTAGGACAACCGGTACTACCGATTTGCGCAATGGATTGACGCATCTGGCGCCATCATAACGCCATCACCCGAAACGACCAAGTCCAACGTTACGCTGCGCGCCGTCTACACCCAGTTCGCCATGACGACAGTACGTCAACTGTGCTTCACGACCAGGTCATCGTATAACGGATTGTGTTGATGAACAGGTGGACGAGTTATCGCCACCCACGATGGTTTCGGTTACCGGCCAGGTGGCGGCATTAACGGCAACGTGGACACCGATGCCGGATGTGGATTATTACGTGGTGTATTGCACGAACCCGACAACGCAGATCACACGGGCGATGGTGGTGCCGGGGAGCGTTTCGACCGTGGTTCTGCATCTGAAAGAGTCGATCCAGCCAAATCCGTTATCGGTGTCGGTCAGTATTGTGCAAGGCGACTCCATAGGTGGGGGGAGATCATCCATTCAGCGATAACACCCCTGCGGCAGTGGTTTACCTGTTGTTGTTCTCAGGTCGGCGATCGAATGCTGTGTCTGGAATCGCGTTAGCAGCAACGAAGGCCATTTCCTGTGAAGGTTGACCTGGACCCTTGATATCGGCTTATAATGCAGTTTCTGAACGATGGGTGTTGTTCAGGCGATAATGTGATGACGTTCGGTGACGAATATGTGTCGTTGTCCAAGGATAACCACGCCACACACCCATCCTTATCATTGGGTGCGTTGTTCTTTACGCTCATCGTTACTGTCCTCATCAGATGATTCATGGCGTCCCGACAATATATCAATATAAACAATCACATGTGTTATTTTCAGTAATCCAACCTCAATTGTATCGAGATAGAGCGTTAATTAAACACAGTTCGCGTGAAGTACTGTTTTAGTCAGAAGACTGCAGGAACATGACAACAGTTTCAAACAAGTTTCGGTTGCAGCGAAACTTATTAGGTCAGAGGTCACAGGGCCGGGAAAAGATCTTGAGCAAATACAAACACTGAGTGAGCGTGTGCTTGATGAGAGAATCATTTCTGCTATATGAGCGGCGACAAGGATGGGTTGGCGTGTTTTTGTCCAGAAAAAGGAACATATATGGACTTGAAGGATAAGGATGTGTAAAACCTAAGAAAATCGAGAAATTGGTTGCATCCACCACTTCAAAGTGGCAAAGGTAAAG
>OUQQ01000142.1:0-36384 GCA_900404475.1 Spongospora subterranea | reverse complement strand
TCGCCAAACCTTTTCGGCATTAATGACTCTGTTTGCGACAAGTCGACGTTGATGTCGATCGAACCGCACATTACATAGTATTGTCGGATTCGGTGTCGCCTTCATGACGATCTTCAACCAATACTTCGTTCGAGTTCCCTACGTCACCGCGTCTGACGTACGCATCCGGTAAACGAACAAACCATTTTCCTGGTTATCAGGCCGGACCCATCTTAGTTTTTGGATTTCATCAAACCGTCATAATATATGCCACTTTGCTCCACAATCACAGTTCCCGTAAATGGCAGCCTTTGGAAAAAATGATTGCTCCTGAGAAGTACTCAATCGAACCGAATCGAACAGTTCGCGGCATATTGGCAGCGTTGAAGACGCCGTATACAAATGGCAGATCAAGAACTAATGGCGCGGATTCCAGCTCATGGGTTTCAGTCAAAATGTCGCCCCTGCATTCCCAAATTGGATCGTCCTGGATCACTTCTCCAGCTGGGTCAAGTGGTTAAGGGCGGAGTGTTTCTGTTCACTGTTGATGTGCTGTCGATTACCCACCCCTGATCGGATTGTCCAAAAAACGTTCGATGGATTCCTTGACAGGAATCTTGTTGCTTATAAAGAGCTCGCTTCTTCTTAACCTGCGACTAAATTTCGGTTCAACGCAAAATACGAAAGCCAATCTTGAAGATGCTTGGGACATAGTCTTGGAAGCGTTCTTCCATCGATCCATATATGTCGTCACCAGTCGAATGACTTGTCGATCGTGGCCAGTCATAACGTGCTCTGTCGTAAGTTTCTGCATCGATTGATCTCAAGCAAGAAAGTAAGAGGGGCTCTTGCTCTGGAATAACTATAACCCGAAACCTCGGCAACAGATACACATGAAATAAAATAGAGTGGTTAGCGCAAATACAAACACGCTCTGCCTCGCAAACTACTCTAGGTTTTTTCATGTACGATATGGAGGGTCAGCATTTGTTTTAAACTTGCTCGAACATGTAAATATTATGTAAACAACATTCCTTCAACAAACGCAAAATAGATGAATGAAACACTTAGAATCATTTTAGTTATGACTTTGTTCATCCATCGCTTATAAATAAAGTGACTTGGGTACTTGGAATATTTCCGAAGTACTCGCAGTGCGTTTGATGTTGACGCTTTTGAAAAAGACGTCTCCCCAAAACCGCGTGCATTTCGGAGTTCAACGACTTCATCGCGGATTCGGGATCAATCGTCTCAGAAGAAGACTCGGAAGAAACTGCATTTGAGAAGTCGCTGCTTCGCTCGCTTGTACGAAACGATGAGGATTCAGGGCCAGACGTAGCTAAAACTGCGACAGGTCGCAGGAGACGACCTCACGTACCAGCGACTGGAAAATAAATTGCCCCGCTATCGACCGGTTTTAAATTCTCAAAATCAGCAATGTAGTTACGGTCATTTAGCGAGTTTGTTTCGTAGAATGGCCCAGTCATTGATTTTGGCGTGGCGAATATGTCCTGTAATAATTGGCAATCGGTGCCGGTAACGCAACCATGTTATGTTACCGGCACAGGACTTGACTCAGCGCTGTGTGAGATAATTGACCATCATGCACTAGACACGGCATGCAAAAACTCAGCCGACCTGAATGGTGTTCTGGGGTCATTCCGAATTTCTGTTTGACTTGTGATGGCGAATTGTGCTGTGATCATCATCATCATCATCGCCCTGCTCAACATCGGTGCGTCTTACGGACAAGCTAATGAGCGACAAGCCGCTGGATTGCCGCCATTGCCAACCGTAAAACCCACACCGACAACTGCTCCAAAGCCGCTGATCAAAATTCCTCCTTTACCTCGGTTGTTCACGTCATCAACATCGTCCTGTGCCAACCATAGTAATTCAATAGCAGGATCTAACTCAACCACGGCACCTAAACCAACCAGTTCTCGTACTATATCGCCAACGTCGTCATCCACTGTTCAGCCGTTGTCCCTCAGTAGTTCCACGTCGTCCCCATCGCAATTCACCGCGTCTCCTAGTCCGACGACATCCTTAAACCCAACCAATTTCACCACCTCGCCCGCGACTTCATCTCCAGCCACTACTAATCGCACATCTTCACCTTCAACCCCGTCTTCTACAACTTCACCACGGTCATCTAGTTCTCCTCCATCTAACTCGTCTCGCCCCACTAATTCCCCTCCGTCTAACTCGTCTCGCCCAACCAGTTCCCCTTCATCTAACTCGTCTCGCCCGACAAGTTCCCCTCCGTCATCATCTCCATCCAATTCCTCTCGCCCATCATCATCTCCATCCAATTCCTCTCGCCCATCATCATCTCCATCCAATTCCTCTCGCCCATCATCATCTCCATCCAATTCTTCTCGCCCATCATCCCGTCCATCTACCTCTTCCCCGAAACCAGTCTCATCCACCACAGCACCCCATTCGTCATCTCCTATCAAACCAGTATCAATTCCAATACTTTCACCACCTCAGAACAGCACATGTGCTCAATCCTGCTCTCAAAGCAACGCTCATCTCCACACGATTACAGTTAACGGTACGATGATTGCCCACAATCCTGCTAAATGTCCCTGTCTCAACATGGAGCTGGAAACGGCAATGGTCGATGCGATCAGTGGCCCTGGCGCTACAGGCCGACCCGATCCAGGAGCACCCGATCTCCAGATGGATCATTTGGCCATTACCGATAATATCAACCAGCTACAGAACGTGTCGAACCCATTCGTCGACGATGAAACCGCCACCTTCTACACGATTACGTTCAACCTAACATCAGAGCGCACGAGATTGTTCTCCCCGATTGTGTGTGCCAGCCACAGCGAGCCGGGTGCACTATATTCGCTAGGAGCGCTATCCAGCCCAGGTATCCCGTCCCATCTGGCGTTCTAATCTCTGTGTCTAAATAGTTCAAAACAGGATTCGAGATCATGATGGAATATGCGGTGCCAAACTACGCGGTGAAAGAGTTGAACGATCTGGCCGTTCGTCATCAGGTCGGTCAGATCAGTTTATCTGGCGGATATATGGTCCTGTCCCCTGATATTATCGCCATAAACATGACCGCATCCCGTCGATTCCCATTGGTATTCTCAGTTCGCCATTCGGTCAGCCCCATCGGTTCTAACCTCCGCCCTGAACCCAGATCTCATGCGCCACCATGTTGTACCCCAGTCCCGACTTCTTCACCGGCTTCAACGACCTTGACATGTTCTCGCCGTCCGGCGGGCAATGCTATGAGAGCATCGTCCTGAACCTGCCAGGGCTTGATGCCGGCACCGACGGCGGCCAGACGTAAATATGCCCATCGTCTCTCGTCTCAAAAACTCACCACATAACTGTACTCAGATTCAACACGACAAACGTGCCGATATATCCAACACCGATCGCGCCGATTGCGCCAACAATGACCGGAATCGGATCCGTTGAAATCAGACAGCAATAGGATCACGATGGAGACGAACAATGATCCAACAACGGTGCCCAAACCCAATGACCTTTTAGATAAAAAGTTGCCAATACCCTGTACAATTTTCTCTCAAACCCGATTTCATCTCATTCGATGGAAAAATCCAGATTTTCTTCGACATTTTCGAGTACTTGAAATGACCCTGAACAGATAAACTGTGTTCGCCCCGATATTCTTATGCACCGGCATGGGAAAAAACAGCACGTTCGCCTTCGAGCTGTTCGATTCACGAACAGCAATGACAACGGTGCCGTCGCCGCCGCGTCGACACTGGTGGCTGTCGAGGCGCGAACCGTCGCGTCGTACGCCGACGACGACGACGAGTTCGCCGGCGCCAAGTTCCTGCTCGCCCATCTGGCGGCGTCGGGGGCGACGCAAACCGAGATGATCTTCCGCGCGGGCGGGTCGAATCCGCTGGCCGAACAGCTGTCGTGGAGTATCCTGGCTCGAAAGGGTACACGATGGCCTGAGATCGGCGAAAACGATATTCGCTGCTGAAATTGTTTTCGGCAGATGTCGACCTGGCGCCGTTCTCGATCGATACGGTTGCCATCGCCCTGAAACAGGTCCTGCGATCGCTACCGGTCCCTTTGATTCCGTTCTCGTCCGTTCTCGTCCAGATTCTACGTAAAAAATTCACGATCCGGTTCGGTTTTGTGACGTCCCCTGAATTTGAGTTCAAAAAGGAGATGATCCACCCGATGCAGTTCAGCGATATCGCGACGCGATCGGGGGACGTCTTCGGGCGGATCACCTGGAGTTCCTGTGAGTAAAACCCCCTTAACGTGGCCGTGTTCAGTAAGTGGTTCAGGCGACTGAATCTTTTAGGGCCGATCTGATACGATTGCTGAGCGATGTCGCCATCGCCGAGAACATCACGAAAGTGTCGGCCAGGCACCTGTCCGATATGTTCGGGACGTGTCTCATGCGGAACTCACCGGATTCCGACCCGGTCGACGACCGGAAATCGTTCAGCCAAGTCGTCGAGTTCCTGATCCATCACTGGGACGAGATCGTCGCCGAACTGGAGATCGACGGTTCCCGGAAGGAGATGGAGCCGGACCAGGGCGATTATCGCGAACGGGTTCGACCTGCCAGGAATATTATCGTGAGATTATCGCGACGGAATCGGGGGGCACCGGTTCGGGAGACGTCAACGGATCCGCCGGAATGGGATCCGCCGGATATTCCAACGCAACCCGTCGCCCGACAAGAAGCTCAAAGGACGAGGTTGGCGAAAACAAGGTCGTCGCCAGGTAATTCGGGTGTCGACCTAGGGGGAGCGATTAACGGGGGGTGTTGATTTAGGATTGAAGCCGCGAGATCCGTCCCATGGACCAAGCGAACGACCCAGCCTGAAACCGGAGTCGGTCCGATATCGGGAAGATCATCGCGTGGCCAAGACCAGCCAGATCCTCGAGGCGAACGCCCGCAAACAGGAGCTGCGGTTCCTGCGGGAGCAGACCCAGACCGAGAGCCTGCTCAAGTTCCGGCGAAGCTGTGCGAATCCGCCGTATCCGCCCGATACGACGCCACCGGACCCGCCCAGAACCGAGGACGTTCCACAGATCGATCAATCCGAAGGAGGAACTCAACGATTGACGGTGACGGAAAACGGGAGATCGCGTCTGAGGACCAACCTGTCGATCCAGTCGCTGCAAACTGACGACGACGACGACGTCCACGAAGGGCCGGTCGATGGTGGTATGGAGGCGGCGGGAGGGCGTCTGAAACCCCCGGAATTGCAGATCGAACCGGATCGGAACGGGTCGCGATCGTCGTCGATCGAGTCGCTGGTGGCGTCGCCGGTCGAGCGCGCCGAACCGGAGCGAACCTCGTCCTGGTGGCACGACGCCAATCGCCTACGGCAGAGCGCGCCCCAGCTGAGTTTGACGCCGAACGATATCGACATCATGGCGGGTTTCGCCCAGTTCATCGAGCCGGACCCGATTTCGTCGGAAGCGCCCCCGTCCAACGACGACAACGATTCGATCGCGTCGTCGATTGAGAATACGCCACGAGGTCTAGTCAGTCCCATGTTCAGGAACGTCCGCTTCGCCGACCAGCCAACCGAGACGACAGCGCCAGAACCCGACCCGATTGCCGTTCCCGATGAACTCAACCCGAAACCGGAACCCGATCCGGAACAGGTGAAGGTGCAACGGAAGATAACGGCGAATTCGTGGATTGAACGACAACAGCAAGCGATTGTCAAGAAGTTGGCGGGACCGGCCGACTCAACGGCGTATAAACCTGAGATTTCCACAAAATCGATCAGAGCGCCAGGGGGGATCATCAGACGGAAAGCGCCCGTGTCGAAGTTCCGGCGAATGTTCGAGCAGAAGGCGCTGGGGATTGAAAATACCGACGAGGACGTGATGATCGAGGCGCGCGAGCTGGCCATCCGGCACCACCCGGCCCCGGTAATCGCCAAGAAGGGGAACTGGCACGAGGAACAGGCCAGGAACGTGGCGATAACCGATCACCCGCGCTATATCGATCGGTTCCAGAGCGGGTTCCAGAGCCCGAGCGCGCCGTTGACCGAGCGGCTGGTTCGATCGCCATCCGCCAGGCGAGCGTCCGATTCCGGAAACTCCTGGAGCACCAACTCGGACGCCGAACAGGAATCAACGCCGTCGGCTGCC
The DNA here is from genome assembly GCA_900404475.1 of Spongospora subterranea. Lineage (NCBI taxonomy): Eukaryota > Endomyxa > Phytomyxea > Plasmodiophorida > Plasmodiophoridae > Spongospora > Spongospora subterranea. Next base: position 30,270 of record OUQQ01000142.1, on the reverse strand, counting down.
GAGATCGTTCCCGCTCCCGTTCGGAAACTGTCAATCTCGCGAGTGAACGCCCTGAAGAACCAGTTGGCGCATCGGGCGCTGAGTGTCGAGCAGACGCCGCCCGCCGTCCAGCGGGCGCTATCCGCTTCCGCCGAGCTCGAGCTTCAGCGGTCCCAGGCGCAGAAGACGGCGCTAAAGCGGGCGTCACAGATCGTGGCCGCCGGGCTCCCGTCGGGATTCTACCGGATACAGAGCGCCAGACGGAGGGATATTCGAGGGGGACGAACGGCCAGAACCTCGTCGATCGGGGGCGGCAGTCAATCGGAGGAGAGCGATGGGGGGACGATGACGGCCAGATCCATTCGCAGACCGAGGATGAGCGGGTCGGTGTTCGCCAAGCGACTGTCGACGTCGTCGTCGGCCGATAGTCCAACGCACGAGATGTCCGGCCCAGAGCTAACCCCATTGTCGCTGGCGCCATTGTTTCCATCTGGACCGAACCAATCTGCCACCTCTTCATCTAATATCATATTATAAAACCCCCTTTCTAATCGTTGTCGTGATTGGAGACCCAAACTCGATGTTCAGGAAACGCAGAAAGGTTTCTGAAATCGCTAATCAATGTTGTCGAGGGCGGCTGGAAGACACTTAAATGGGTTCTGGCGTCATCCCATCAGGATTAGGAGGAGGCCATAAACGGTGACCAGTCGCGTATTGGCCCATGAGCGATGACCAGTATTAACGGATACGATATGATTCCAAGTCCCGACTAGATCGTGATTTATCGGAATATATATATTCGAGGGCGGAACAGATATCGATGAGGAAGGTATCGCTTAATACCGATCAGGTTTCCATTGACCCCGTCAGGAAAAGGATTCCTAACAATGACCACAGCAATGTCAAAAATTCCTTCCAGTTTATGACATTGTGACGATCGCGTTTTTGCCAAGTTTGGCCATGGCCGTGGCGCAATCCCGACCGTCATTCACGATACACATATATCCACCCCCGCCAGCTGACGACCATGGTTTTGGGTTAGATGACGAGGCGGCCCTCATGGACGAGGGTCGGCGATATCACTGATCTGGCCAGAACAATCATGGGCGGTGATCTCGATCAGCTGAATCAATTGCGGAAATCGCTGACGGATTGGCCCGTTTATCGTCGGGTAATGTTCGTCAATCGAACAGATTCCCCGTGTCTCGTCAACTGGGGGCGTTCAACAGCATCGTTGACAATGTAATTCAGGTCGTATCAGAGTTGGTTGTAGGCGCCGCTGAATGTTGTACCTTCGATAACAGGCGAACCGATTGTGTTCGGGTATCTGGCCTGATCGCCATCGTCGACTTAATCTGTCGTATATCGTCGTCAACCGATCCATGTCTGCTCACCCTGGTCGTCTCACTACCGGGTTGGAATATTGTTCCCAACAACGGGCGCTTCCGATGTGTACTGAGACCCCTGTTTTTTCAGGCGAGCTTCTCAGAGAAGCGCTGTCCTCGCTGTCGCCGCCGGCCAGATCGGTCATGATTGACGCCATTGTATTGCACTCTCCGCAACTCACCACAGAATTGGAAGAGTTCATCGTGAAAATTCCTTGTGAACCTGCTCTGCCGGTCATCTCGTCCACAACTGAATCATTACATTTACCGAATTCTGGAGATTGGGCCCATCGCTTGGCGTCGGCGCCGATCAACGAGATCTACGACGCTCTTTTAGAGATCGCGTCACGATGCACTGACGACGTATTATTCGACGCTGGTCTCGATACGCTCTTCCTGCATTGCAGCAATGCGCTTCTCAATACGTTGAATCTATGGAATATCAGGGGAACCAGGTTCTCACAAACACGACACCCTCTGTTCCAATCGCTTTTATTGACACACAGCTCGTTTTGACACAGAGCCCGTTTACGAGAATCAGGTCTGTTAGTGGCTCCTCCATTTCGTCTGTTGGCGGCGCTTGGTCTAGCTGAAGATTCCAGATTAGACGCCGCCGGGTCCCTGTTCAAAAAAGCCAAGCGCCGCTCGTCATGTAATTCGATTCTGATTTCGACTCGAAACCCTCTGAATATTGTTTACAGCGCTTCAAGTCTCGCTCATGGACGTGACCGTTGAGCTCGACGCGTTCGTTCGTTGCCGCCGACCTGGCGCTGACCTGTTGGAATTGGGCATCACCCTGGTCACTGCCTTATCCAAGTCTCGCGATCCCCAGTCCTCAACCGCTCTGATCTCGGTCATATTCGTGCACGTTCCCAACCTCATATCTCCCGATTCGCTTCATGAAGCGCTCAGGTTCGCGGTTTCCGCTGTTGTCGCCGCTCTATTTCCCATTGTCGTTAACTCGTATCTTTCCAGAATATATCGAGGCTATGCGGGGGGCGTTAATAATCTCAATCTAGGAAATGGGCTCTTTTTGCTGGAGAAGGAGCTTTCTAAATTCACATTAACTTTGTGATTTTGGTAAAAGGTCTTTGTCGATTGTTTAATTATACCAATAAATCTATAGTCGTTTTATGCTGCGTTTTTGCTTCTTCTGCTGAACCATAGCGCCGGCGACAACGCCTTCGACGCCGCCGGGCGTGATCGTTGCGGATTTGGGTGTGGCGTAGACCTTGGTGAACAAGCGCGCTCTGGCGGCGTAATCGTCGTAGCTGTCGAGCAGCATCTTACCTGCTTCTTCGTTCAGCGCCGACTCGGGATTTGGCTGAATCAGCAGGCAGCGAATAACGGAGAGGGTGTGCTGAATCCCTTGCGTTGGGCGCCAGTCCTTTTTCAACGCGTTCACGCAAATCATCCCATCGCTGTGCACGTTCGGATGGAAGATTTTCGTGGCGAAAACGGCTAAGCTAATCGTTCAGAAAACCGGAAATGTCAAAGCATCGAAATCGAGACCTTTAGGAGGATGGGCTGGATAATCATTGCCGAGAATCAACTTGCAATGGAATACGCCGCCGTAATATGGGGTCTCTTCGGGGCCTTTGATCTCGGCGTGGATTGTCGACATATTGTCGTCGTTGAGCTTGACCATGACCCCATCGTCCGACACGGTCTTGTTCAACGCTTGCAGCTCCCGCATCAGGCTGGAGATGACGGCCGGCGACAGATTCTCGTTCGCCTGTCACCAGAGATTTACCAAAAACGGCCGGGGCCGGAATCCGCATCCAAACACGATCCACCTACCATAGAGTCGGATCCCAATTCGAGAAATCACCGAGACCTGTTTTGGGTGAAGACGTACCCCTTGATCAATGGGTTGACCCGATTCTGTTGATCCCTGCCAATGATATTCCCCAATGACGGCAATATGCGCGGGTAAAGTCACATCCGGCCAAGACGGTCACCCCCATGGCCCATCTCGGCCGGCTGATCCTCCTCTCGCGACCCGTCCTCACTACATACTGGCTCGGCCCAACCCCTGTTGGCCGTTACCAGTGTCGGGCGAGCGGCCGGGACACTGGTCAGTAACACCATCATGCAGTGGGGTATCGTGGTACTGCTGCCTGCCGACGATTGGGGGTCAGTGCTGTTAATTGCAGGACGAGGTCGAGGGGATTACACTACGCCCATCGCCAAACGTCCTTGAAAAAACGTCCAAATGGCTAATTTATCATCGGTAGTGGAACGGGATTTCGGTGAGAAATTGCCAAATATTGCAATAAACGGAGCGTTTGTATTGATTCGGACGGGGAGATTAGGAAGAAAGAGCGTTAGAAATTGAGGCAAAGGTTAATCTTCGTGGGATTCTGTCTCGGGTTTAGGGCTGTAATACTCCTTGTCGAAAAACGTATATTTGTCGCCGTCTTTCCATGGAAACGCCTTTTTACGAATGTTCATATACCTGAGCCATATTCTTCTCAGTTCGATAGATACATTGAGAGACTATGCGATATAATTACGCAAAGTCTGGTTTCTCGTAATGGTCATGATGGTTCATATGTAGTTGATAGTTATAAACTCCAAATGCAGTGACAAGAGGAAATCCGAAAAACACGGTCAATCTCTTATACATGGCAGTCCCGCCTAAAAGCAATAAAACAATAATATTAGATGGGCGATATTCAGGCCATTAAACCAGATATACTGTCAATTTTGGCGCAGCTGAACATCAATGAACACAGCTCTTTGAGTTTCGTCATAACGGGACGAGTTTCCTAAAATAATAAGGTTCTACAGATATGAGAGGAGACTGGGAGATGTGAATAAACAGGTGTACACCTCAATGTACAGTACCTATACGGTGGACCAGTCCCTCAACTGTAGAGGAGACTGAGACTAATGTACACGTCAGTGTACTGTATCTTTACAGTGGACCAGTCCCTCAACCGTAGGAGACTGAGAGAGGTGAGCAAACAGGTGTACACCTCAGTGTATTATATCTATACGGTGAACCAGTCCCTCCCTCAACCGTAGAGCGCCTCGCATTTGTTCGGAAATTGTTGTTGATATTCGAGACAAATCCATTTTTTTTTTGTTCTTAGGAAGAAAAAACAGAAACATGGGAACTATCGATCAGATCTCAATTAACATATGCGATCATCAATCGTACTGGCCTCATAAAAACAGATTGTTTTTGCCCTTCGTAAGCCGTAAGGCCCGAAAGCGACTGCATACTTTCCTATATATATCCGATACCAAGCGGTTTTAATAATACTTCGAAATATTCTGGTGGAATAATAATTCGTCCTAGCATCTGCATCCAATACGCTATAAATCCTGCTTTTCGCAGACCAAGATCGATACCAAGTTAGCAGCGACTTGCGGGCGCCACGTTGTCAGCTTGGCCAAGGTGGGTTGATCGGAAGATTGTGACCTCTACCTGTTCACTATCTGTACACTTGCGTACTGTGTGCGGGTTGCGCTGCGCAGTGACTCATTGTCAGTGTGGACTGTCTGTGGATCGGCGGCCGGTTCAGAGATTGCACATCATTATTATTGGGGAGCGGTTCTATACACGACATCAGTTGAGGCGTCGGGCGTTTCGTACCAACACTGTTTTGACTCAACATCATGGTGGCACTGGACTGCTCGGATTTCGACATGGCTACAGATCGTATACCGCAGCTCGTCAACGGACGGCGCCGGATTGGGCGTCACAGTTTCCGAAGGAATGGGGGCAATTTCATGAATTTTGACCCACGAGTCATCGTCCTGACATTATACCTTGACCATGGACCAGTTCCGCATCCGACACCTGCACAGTTTCCAACGCCTTCGTCATGGTCGGTTGCGATTTCTGGTTTTTTATTTTTCGAATCCATTACTTATTGCTTCCATGGTTGCGTCTGATAGATATTAATTCTGCCGATTGGCGCAAGATGGTTGGCGATTGAGAACACTACCCCGGGATTTTGTTGTACCTATTCGTTCGTAATTTAATTTTTGCCTAAACAACTTATTCTATGTAGAATTCCTGGGTCTTACATGATTACGGGATATCGAAATGAACGGGACATTCCATGTTTGCCTCAGTATAGACGCCAGCTGTCTCAAAAACCATATCGCCGATACTGGGTTTTCATTATCCTCAATCACCGCCACATAAGCCGAACTGCACTTATTTTTGGTCAGCTGCATTGATGTCCCAATCTCTTTGTGTGATCGTGGGAGAAAACTGTCTTACGCGTGGGTTTGTTGCCAAATAATTATTTTATCGTCACTATAGAGATCTGGAGCATGAACAGGGATAACCCCATACGATTTGGATTCTTTACTTAGCAAGTTCTGCGGCAGGCCCAATGGTTGTCCACCCTCACTGTATCGGCATTGCAGCTGGAAATCCCTCTGGACCGTTTTGGCGATCTGTGTTTGGCGCTCTGTGCGGCTGGTGGAATTGCCCTCTGGAGTGTAGAATGCCGATATCCAGACGTCGGCTTCCCCGATCAACCCCTGAATCATCCACCCATACATTTCGTTATCAGATGGCGAAATGGCGACAGTCACACAGCGACCATTTCATATCGGGGCCGTTTTTGAATTCACTTCAGTCTAGGGCTTGTTAACGCGCTCGGTTTAGAAACGCCATAGAATATTGTATATCGAGGAAGATCCGGATAATTCCTGCTAATTTTGACTCATCTTGTAATAAACTTATCACTAAACCGACGTGGAATTTTGGGTGGGATTGTTTGAGCCACATCATAGACAGGCTTGATAGGCCATGTATGTCGTGGAACATTACTGATACACATTTTCATTGGTTCTTGTTAGCTCGTGCTGGCCCAAGAACGAAGTTACCTGTAGGGTCAAGACTTGTGGGTTTCACATAAAACACAGCTCATCCAGAGCCGCCGAGAAGCTGGACGACGGAAGCGGACGGTAGTGGTATGGAACTGGACCTTGTCAACAATCGAACGGATATATACATCAACGAATATTGGCGGGAAACTCGTTGAAAGAAATGGTTACAGATTCGGTCGGGTGTCGCACCAGGTGTGTATTCATGTGATAAAATCTCGGTTCCATCAAGCGCATATCCCAAGATAACGCGTCTCCTGAACCCCTTCGCCTCTCTGAACAACCGTGAATGATTTATCTCAACGTGTCGTTTCCCCTCCATGATTCTACATCATCGTTTCTATCTGCGGGGGAGTTTGCCAAACGTTCGGCCTGTACGAGACTGGGGTTGTTTCACGTCCATTATTCAGAAACAAAATCATGATGTTGTTTGCCCCGATGCCGCCTTGGGTAAGGATGTCAACGAACAATATCGGACGCGCAGCGGGGAGACACGTCACTGGAAACCGATCATTTCAGCTGCCTGAGACAATAGCTGAAAACACTAAAGGACTGGCCAATTTATAACTCTGCAGATGGGTACTGGCGATTTTGCCAGAATTTTCTTCTCAGTCTATGTCAACAAACGACAAGGGCTCCACCAACTACGTTGTTCTGCAGAACCTCAATCCGTATAAGCAACACCTGGGTGCAACTTCTGACACAGCTGTGGGAACATTCAAAAATATCGTCTGGTGTTGAGATTTCCCATTACGTCGAGAACCTGTTTTTTTTCACCTGATCAGACAAACAAATACAGGAGCCGGTTCATTAACACTTTGAACACACCTGCAGCGTCTCGCTTTGTCGAAGGGCGTCCGCCAGACATGATATTCCATCATTGCAAATCGAACAATCGTACAGAGATAGGCTGGCCAATGACCTATTGGACAAGAGCATTTTGGAAATGGCTTTGGCTCCAACGTCCCCTATCAAATTCCGACGCAGGTTCAGGTCCGTCAACGTCTGATTGTGCTCTAGCGCCATTGAAATGTCAATGGCGGATCGGTCCCCTAGAAAATTCCGGCCAAGATCCAGCCGACGAATGGATGGGGTTTGGCGAATCACGTTGGCGATCATTCGGCCCATCGGGTCGTCGAGGGAACAACCGCATAAGAACAGGGATTGAATCGATGCGTTGGAACTGAGCGTCGAACACAGACGCCGAACAAACGCGATCGGCAATCTGTATCGCAGTCGTAAAACCGTCACCTCAGGCGACGAATGGGCAATCAGCTCAAGGGTCTGAACGGCCTCATCTTCCGATATCATTTTGTAGTTCATGTCGACAAACTGAAAATATCTTCGAAGAGATTTGCAAAAGATAAAATATCGGGCTTTATTGTTTGGCGACCGCTTCCTGGGAACAGACTTCGTAGAGTTTACTGGCGACATTTGCCCATCGATCCCGCTCGCGGATGGCGTTTTCCAGCTCCAGAGCTTGCGTTGCCAGCTTCGCTTGGATATCATCAACACCAGATATGAATAGAGGGCGCTCCGCTGCGGGTCGTTGACCGCCCTGGACAGCGCCAGTCTGACAACCTGGAACTACAATCGTCTCTTTCCTAAATGAATCATCTGATAGACAAAGAGTTACAATCCAAGGCTAAACCCGAAAAGAATGCACCGGTGTTTACCTGGCGACTGAAGTTTTGAGAAATCTTGAGCGACTACTCCCTTCGTCAAAACGTCGTTGCCAATAAAATTAGTAGATGGGCTCTGGAACCCACATAATCGATATTGTGGCCTGGGTTGGGACGCGTTTCGTAAAGTGTGGAGGCATCGGCCAGAGATCAGATCCCATAGCTTCACAGTTCCATCACAACCGGAGGAACATATCTGGGAGGCGTCGAAACTAAGGGCCAATGAGGACGCGCCTGCAGAGTGCGCCGACACACCATCGAATGGGGTGGAGATTTGGGACGATTCCGCTAAGGATGACGCAGAATGAATTAATCGAGTTCGATGAATGCGCCCGTCTATCGTCGCTGAACAGAAGAACGCCTGAGCGGGATCGACTACAATAGCGGTGATCGCGCTATCGAATTCGAAAACGAAGTCAGGTTGTGCACGACCGACACTCCATAATCCTGGGAAAGTTTGAATTGATAGAAAACGCCAAACGCAACACGTAAATCTTACGACAAGTTCGATCGGCGGATCCTGTCAAGAACCGATGACCGGACGGGAACGCAACGATGGTGTTGATTGGAAGGCGATGATCGGACCATTGAGATACAGGAGCGGGCGGGTTCCGATTGGCAATGCATTCGCTAAGGTTATAGACGACGGTTATCGCGTCCAACGACACGGAACCGATGAACGCGTCATCGCTGGAGAACGCGATAGATGTGACCGCTTTAAGATGGGGGCGAACTGCGGCGTGTAGAACGCCGGTCTCGATCGACCAGATATGGATATGGCCAGAAGTAGAGCCAACCGCAACCCAGAGTCCGTTGTGAGAGAACGACAGCGACGCGGGCAGTTCAGGAAGAGAGCAAAGCAGCTTCTCCTGCATTGTCCTCATATCGAAGATCAACAGCGATCGTCTGTCTTTTGGGCAGACTCCGACATAGGTATGGCAACGATTCACGACAAATATCGAGAACAGTTCGGCGTTCCAGTCCTTGCGTGACTTGGAGGCGGTGATGGTATTTGTGTGTCGGAGACTCCCCGATACGGCGTCCCATTGGTCGATAGCACCGCACGATGATAACCCATATATCAAGTTCATCGCCCAGATATCACGCAGAGCGGCCAATATATTCCAGACCTGTTCCCAGGGGAAACGCAGACAGTTGTTGCTCCAGTCACCTTTAGCCGGTAACGTCAACTCTTGCGACAGAAGTCCGTACGGCAAACAGTTCCCGTTACATGTCATCTCATGGATCGAGAAGAAGTTCTTGGCCATGGGAACTACAATCGCGCCGAGATCGACTTGAGACTATCAGAAAAATCTGGTGATTAGAGGTTTACCGACACCGATTGCTTTCCTCAACGACCGACAGCGTTCATCTCCTTCTGCACCAGATGCCAGTTGGATTGCACTAAAGCAGGCTGGTTTGGCCGCGTCCATTAAAAAACAATACCGTTCGATTTGTTGAATGTTCAGAAACAAGCTCCGGTAGTTTATTTTCCCCATGCAAGATAGCTGTTATCTAATGACCTAGGACTGTGCGATAATGCACATATTGGGTGGAGTTTTAACGAAGAATTCTTGTTCATAAATACGTATTTACAACCAAGCCGGCGGGTTGACAGGTATTCGGATCAGGTCGGTATCGAATAGTTCAATGAACTGTTCGTTCATCAAACGCACCTAGAATGGTGATGAAAAAATGATGCATTGACAAACGCGCCATCTGTACTGGACCTTATTACCGGCATATCGACGATATTCCTCAAATATCGACGCCAGATTCCACCTGAACCGACCAGCTGAGTCCGGCAAGATATCATCACTGTAGGAAACGCACCGTTGGACTTTCCTTAAACATCCCAGAACCGTTCCGGTCCGGTGGCGGCCAAGATGGCACATCACTAGAAGAGGGTAGCTGTTCACGTCCAGGATCCGATCTAGAACGGCCAGAACCACTTCTTCAGACCTGAAACCCTCGATTACCACCAGCTAATCTGCGATCGGATACAACGCAAATCGTACACCGTTTTCCAGGGAATTTTGGTCCCTTCTCGACCTAGATGTAGAAATGTAATATCTTGATCATCGACGAAATTCAACCTACATTAGACGGTGTGAACAGGAAGAATCGTGTGGATGTGATTGTGCCTACAGCAAACGGGACGGCTGATCAGGAGCTAGATATATTATCGTCTTTAGCTGAAGCCGTTCCAGGAATGGTAAATTCAAGTCATTCGGCTCTCCAGATCGATATAAATTCTCAGCGACCAGTCCTATACAATGAAATAAGCCAAAGACACAATAAAAAGGAATCGTGTCGGGTATTGCAGAACGAAACGGCCAGTAAAAAGAGCAGTGTTCAAGTTCCGGACCGAAATTCTGTGGCGGTATGTAGGAAAACGGCATGTTATTCTGGCAACACAGACAACAGGAGAATCAGCGATGACTCTCCAAACTGTAGCTGATCTCACTGGAAACGGCCGCTAACGGCTAGTGTAATGATCAAATTAAACCGCCGCTCAGGAGTCCAAAACCCTTTCCGTATAATAAATAGATCCTACGCGCATTTGTTAGGAAAGAACACATAAAAATATGTAATTCTGATCAAATTCTGTCGTGATTTATTAGGTCATTAGGAAACGAATTGAGCGAATAATCGGCATTCTTGAATTTGAATTGGGTAAGGTGTTCCTGCCAAGTGGACTACAGGTGCATTGTCGCGGCGCTTTTATTTGTTCTTGATGGTACTGACGATGGCAACAATCCATCGCTTCTGTCGCTGAGGATGCGCCTTGCAAAGAGACATCTGCTGAAGTATTTTTACAGAATATTATTACTAAAGTCACCCGTCAATAAAAGGGTTTGCCTGCAAACCAACATTGAACAAAGATACGCGATCTGCATTTGCAACAAGACGGCGAAAAAATTCAGTATTTTCAAATTCTTTATTACCCCGCGCAATAACATGGATCGATAGCCCATATTAATTGATGATCGTGAGCCAACTTCTTCATTTCGTCTACACCTTCCCAGTGGGCACCACCAACAATCTGTCCCCAATAAACCTTGCCAAACCAAAATTACTGGCCCCGAATCAAAAACAGGCGATGTTCGAAAATGGACCAATTTCGCGCGTTTTGTGCGCTCGATGTCGTTCACCGTCTGGTAACAGGTCATTTCTGTATCGTGTCGTAACGCCATCAGAAAATGGCAATGAAAGTCCGCGCGCAGTATATGATCGGTCCCAAAGACGTTATAGGGGGTGATGAGAGTTCGAGTCGGCCGAATCGCCACTACTCGGCAGTGTTAATCTATCGGTCCCGGTTGAGGGGTATATACTCCTGACTGCTCTCAAAAATACGCATCGCGATATCATCTCTGACCGGCCCGAGCGCCTGGTTGGGATGGAAAAGCTCTGGGGCGACGTCCTGTATCTGCTGAAACAGGGCGGGATCGAGCATGTTTCGCTGCGATTCGTGGACGCTAGGGGCGCGCTCGTCGAGCGGCACACGTTCATCAGCCACATCGATAGCGAGTCGTATCTCAAAGGGATTCAGATTGAATCAGGTGAACTTGTTTATCCGAACCCGACCACGGCGATCCTAAATCCGTTCTTACCGAACCCGACAATCTCGTTCATTTGCGACATCACCAAACGGCCATTTGATCCGGTTCTTTCGACGGATGCGTACGCATACGCAAAAGTCCCAGCGATATTTCCAGTGATCGTGGCTGGCCGCCCAACATCCGGTCAAATCGAATCGTCGGAATCGAATGTTTCTGTGGCATCCGTCTGCCCTGCATTATGTATGACGACAGAGTCTGAAGCTCCTCCTCAAACAGTGGCATCAGATGACGGTCTATCGCAACCTGAACGTTCATATCGGGGCACATCGTGCCATCAATGTAAAAATGCTCGTAGTTTGGATCACCTGGCGTTCTGCTCCAATTTATTTAATCGACGGTCTCGACAAGACAAACGACATTGCCGAAAAAAGTATTGCGATGGATGCTTATCAAAATGTTATGGCGATTCTATAGCTAATTCGAAACGTTCTGGATGGATCTGCCCATCCTGTTCCGGCATTTGCAGGTGTGCTGCCTGTACTAGGATTCGCAAAAAGACCAAGGCAGAAGCGTTTTCTTCGTTATCACTTTCAGGAGAAAATGAGGCTACAACTAATTTATCGTCGGGCGGTGAACCATCATTGCCGGACGCTGCGTCAGGTGAAAAGGTGACGAAATTTGTTGACGAGATTCTGGTGTCCGATGGGTTCAGCAAATCAATTCGGTCACCGATGTCGAGGCGATTAAACGGCAATGGCCAAGGGCTACAAGTCGACAGTCGAGTGAAATCAAATGAGAAAGGGGGAAGAAAAATAAATGGCACTGATGAAGGTTACAAGTCGCAAGTTGCTCTAGGATATAGCATCAATTTGTCGCAAGAATTGTCGATTTGATCAATAATCAGCCAAAAAAAAATTCGAAAGTAAATAAACATATATCTATGTTAAGTCAAGATGAATGAAAGCGGGTGACGTACTGTACTGAAAGAATAATATTCGGTATAGAGTTAAGTTATTTTACAGATGTTCGAATAGGGAAATCCAGATATCGCGGTTTGATTGAAACGGACAGTAGCAGAGAAGTCATCTTGTTCAAGGGACACCAGTGTTCCAACTCTCCCTCGCTGATGATCACCCAGAACGACGGCGATCTTGCCACCGATGGCTGGAATAACCGTCTCTAGTTCACTCTGATCGATTCTGATGATCGGTTGGGGATCGTCAAGCATCTTTACTCTAGCAAATGACCCGTCAAGGACCTCTAGTACTTCTCCTTTCTGAATAGAATCATCAGCTTCGGGGTTCAAGACATGAGAAGATATTATTACCGACTTTACGAAAGAACTCGCCATCTTTGAGTCTCTTATTGAGCACTTTGACTATTAATCCCTGTGTAACCCAGACTTCCAATCGGGGCTGCTTCGCTTTGATTGATTCCATCAAGGTTTCGACGGCTGAGCGTTTATGGCGATCAGCTTTTGTAGACGAAGTCCCGGAAAAACTTTGTTTTTCAGCAAAAATGTCGGGGGCAAGTTCTGCAATTACAGATATTGAGTACAAGATGGTCATCGTGCATCGGAAAACACCCTACTCTGAGTCGGTGTAGATTCGGATGAAGAAAGAGCAAACCCGATTTTTGAGTCGGAATCCGTTCTAACAAGTTCTGTAGGTGACGTCAGCGTGCCCAGTTCAGCTTCTAAGAGTCCTGCCTGCTCGATTTGTTTTGCGATCATCCTGTCCTTGAGTTGAACGTCATCTAACGCAATCTTCTGGTTACGCTCCTCTGCTTTTTGCTTGGCAACAGCCTGAAATCAACCATGATCAGTGTTTAGCCACCAACCACTCATCCGCAGATAAAACCTCTGGATCTCGGTCTATGTACTTGACAAACCAGCCCCTCGGGGTCTCATCAACTTCAGCTTGTCCTGTTCTGCCCAAATACTGTATAAAACTGGAAAGGCTTTCCCATTGTGTCGCTTTCATGTGAATATGATGACGTTCGGCGATATACTCTTGATAGATTGAGTTCGCAAGAATACGAGACCGACCTCTACAATTAAAGGAGAACTTAAGGAAAATTGTACTTGAACCATCATTACAGCCACCTTATTCTTAAAATGCTCACAAATCTACGTTCAAATGTCCTGGAAAAATCACTCATCATCTGCTGTGGACGCTCTCGAAATAAGGCCATTTGGCGAAGATGGGCTTCGGACATGCAGTGGCACTAATGGGAAAGCAGTCCTGAATGGCTATTCGAGAAAGCGAAATGTGCCATTCTACCTTGAATCCATTCTCATCACGACACGACTTTTCACACATCTGGCAGTACCATCGTAATTTTTGCAGACCTTTCGCCTGCGATGATACGGTTCATACATCAGCGGGGGTGAACGACATCAGGGTGCCCGACCTTAATCCGGTTAGATATGGCCTTGGGGGTCATGAACCCGCCATCCCCTCCTCGACCCATCCGAAAATACTACTGATCCCGTTTCCCTCCTCTCCTCAGGGCGATCAGTTTTGCGAAGCGCCGAGATTACCGTGGTTTGAGAATCTACCGACAACGAGGCCGCGCCGCGCGGTATTGTTCGCAATTCAAAATTGCACTTTGGCCCCGGCTAATGACTTGAAAAAAAAAAGGGGCGAACGCTTTGATGGTAGTAGATATCTGTAGGGCCGCAATATAGGGAGAATACACATTGGGCCTCGCTGGATAATTACATTCCGCAACTCATTATGGAGAGTACTGCCCCAATCGTTTTTGAAATAGGTTTAGAACTATTTGCCCAGCATCGCCAAATTATTACGCAAAGTGGTCGGACCACTGAAAAGCGTTCTCGAAATCGGTGGTAGTTTGTTCATCGAAATGCATCATGCTACTTGAGATTTTCCAATTTGCCAAAGTAGCATAATGTATTTTGACTGCACAACAATTCCTGTTATACAACAACATCGGCTGTGTTGTCGCCATGAACTTCGTTGCGGACATGGTCACATTAACATGATGTGAAATCTTTCTGTAACTATTGATGTATCGATAGCAGCAGTGACTCCTTTGATATCAAAACGACAAACCAGTCGCTATTTCAGAGTGACCTTAAGTTCAACTCATTGAGTGGCGACGGTTGCTCATTTGAGCCGATGGAAAAATAAATGAATGCTACAGGAACTGGCACAATGTCTGAGCCGTTGGGTTTGAAAATTTTGCAAAACGGAGCCTGATATCGTCATCGATGCGTGGCATTTCATCACGGTTTCCTTGGTCGACGTTTCGGTAGAACTCGTCATGTTTGCGTCTTAGGCGCTTTGATGGCCTTGCTCTTTGCCAAGCGGCCACTGGCTGTCGCTCACAGCGGCATCTGATCATCACATGTTATTAAAATTCGCATGTCCTTATCTCGTTGCAAACAGCTTGCCATTGTACAGGAACTGATGCTTGGCCGAGAAAAAATCGCCCAGTGCAGGCTTGACAGACGTATATGTATGGCGACAAGGCACATACGTTCAGGGCAAGTGAGTGGTGAGACACGTGTTCTGAATTTCTTATATAAAATTGCTACGCGAACGAAACACCTGTGACCAAGGCTGGACAAATAAGACCGGATGGTGGATTGAGACAGTTTAATTTAAGGCATTCGACATGACATCATTCGTTGTCTGCGGGAAGATTCGAACCAGAATCAACGGAAACGGTCAAAATCTTTAGTTTTTGTTAGAATCTCAGAAAATGCTTTGTGCACACGAAACTTACGTTGAGTTTCGAAGTTATTATCATGATCGAGTTTTGTGGTACTTCCATCTAATAGAACGAATTAGAAAAACATTCTAAAATGTGGTGAAAAATACCCAATCTTCCGCTACGGAAGTTAGACGTTCAGATGCAACTATTACAACCTCCTACATAATAGTCAAGTGTCTAAGAAAGACAAATAAACGACACAGGAATACCTCGCGCCGATCCCGCTGTGCCATTGTGAAACCGCCAGTGCTATTACATTTAAAAGTGGTACCAGAACTTGTACCCGTGGATTAGTAGTGAAACGCATGATAATATCGCTTCGATACCTAAAGTACATCGATGCCGCTTTTTTCGTTTTAGAATCATCGTCAATTACTCTGCTGATAGCAACACATTCCCCATCGGTAACTACAAACGTAATATCTCACAAAAACGCTGATGGAAAAATGAAACAACAAACCTGCAAAATTCAAATGCGAGTGTTCATTGATGCCACATTCAATGCGTAATTCCCTTAATCTTCTGATGGTGTTTTTCCTATCACTCAAAGGTTGAATTGTCAGATATAGAAACAACTATATACTAACATTGCATCAAGAAGATGCTGTGGCAGTACTGGTTGGCTGCTAGAGAAATCGTCGCAAACTTTTCCACAAACGTTCGTACAACGCGAGAGTTCATCCAAGAATACAGCGAAACAGTGTTCAGAATCGGTCGTTCCTGAGAAAATGTTGCCAAATTCTGAACCAAGAAAGCGTAAACAAAAAACCTTCAATAATCTGGAATGCTTTATCGCCAAGTGACGCAACTAGCTTTCGCTTCAACTTGCTAAACTCTGCAATGTGACCTTACAAAAATATGAAAATCAAGTATCGGTACACGATTCGAAACTCTACCATTATGCATGAACATGTACCTTCCAGCAACAAACCTGTCGAGGTATTCAAAACGACGAACTAAGTAATCAAATTAATAGATACGGATGGCAATTCGTCTCAGTGATAGGCGATCCCTGTCCGGCAGCTCTAACGTGGGCAAATATCAAAGAAGAGCTGATTTTAGCACAAAGACGATTGAGATTGCGATTGTTCCAAGCTGGGAGCGTGGAAGTGAACACGCAAGGAGTCCAGTCAATCTGAGTATCGCCACTTAGTTGGATATGCTTGAGGAGAACAATCGACTATACTTTTGGGGTGTACCACCTGAAATATTCAACACGTATCAAGTGTCAAGACCATGATGATACTCCCAGTCAATTACCCAATTCCAAATCCATCCGCATTCAATGCATTCGGCCTGTTCCATAGATGAGATAGACCCACATTGCAGAGCTGAATGTTTTCTCACAAGTGTGTCCCTGCATTGCCAATCAGGAAGATGAAATGCGATTAAGCAAACAATACCTTCCTGTCTTTCACGACACTGGTACGCCTGCTTAATGATTGAATGTTCCGGTCTCGTAATCAAACTAAACATTAATCAGCAAAATTCCGCGGCTAATCAGAATCGCAACTTCGAAAGAAGGACCGGTTGATGATTCAGTCCTTTATAGACCAGAAGTCTGCACATCGCCCAGCGACAGCTCCCTTCAGCAAAATGGGCCTTTACCAAGGGTCGATTTGCTAGTCAAGTGCAGTCCCTGACCAACGAGTGTACATCCCGAAGGGCGAACGACAGGCAGTGGCGCAGCCCTTCTTGTCACACCGTCACTTCACCACGCACTTCCCCAAGGTCTCAATGCTCTCAATCAGGCATGGCGGATGGCATTTAGGAGGGGATCTGAAAGAACACCTGCTGCATTTCGGTGAATTTTTAGCTATGGCTGTATTTTATTTTGCTGTGTCAGGAGAATCGTGTTTTTTCTGTATATATATTGTTGCAGCGGCCCTTGTTTCGGTGTTGATTGCTAGCAACGGGCCATCACATACCAAACGCAATAAAATCTGAAGTGGAAGGTGTCCTAACTCAAGTACCCATGTGCTATATGAATAATCTCACAGTTCATGTCAATACACCATCCATATTTTCCCAGACGCCCAAGTTCACGCAGCCCCTTGATAGTGGTGTACACATGTGCAACAGTACAGATTATCCGTACGCACAGATTTACGCTACAGATATCGGGTCACTGCCATTGTTGCTGCCAGAAATTTCAGGCAGATTTGGTCATTTCTGCAAAATGAGCTACGGAACTGCAATTCACCCGCTGAAGAATGTCATCATTGACTCGGGTCTGGATTCCACGCTGCTGTCGGGGACCGCTCCTTCCGTCGTTGTCGGCGTATATCACGGCACGACAGCGTTTGCCTTGGCTAAGGTACCTTGTCCTTTGCCCACAGGATGCCGCTGCCGATGACAGGATCCAGGTTGATATCCCCCAGGGGCCGTTCTCATTAGCTTGGAATTCGGCATTCATTGAACAATTATTGATAATGCTTCCCGGTGGAATTGTCCCAGTTGGTGTTTTTTCGGGTGCTGCCGATTTTTCCACGCTGATTGAATTTTTCGCAGAGAAATCCTCCATCAGGTTTCACCCAGATTTTACATTGAAGCATTTGACTGAGGACTGTATTTCAGATGTCGCCGTCGCAGTGGCCCTGGTGGGACTTCTTCAACTGCAATCACAGTGAGAAAGGAACCCTCGTTAGCGAAATCGTTGATGCTGCTCACAACGTCTGTTTTCTTCTCTTTTGATGTCCAAATTGGTGATCCCAATTGTGTGGAAAAAGCAATTCGAACAATATTAGATAAAGCAGCTCCCGTTCTTTGTGAACCAACTACCAAAGTAGGTGCGTCTGTTGTTCAAGGCAACCTTATCTAACCACATATTCAAAAACCAATTTTTTAGAAGCGAGTTCTATCAGCCGAAAACAATGAGTTGGCGTCATACCTATCGAGTGAAGTGACCAACATCGAATTTCTGTTGTCATCGTTCAAGACCCCCTCCGACGAGAGAAGGGAATTTGTCTATACGGGAACACAAGTAGGAGTCGCCTACATTTTGCCCAGAGCTACTCTCTGGGACGGCGTAATTGCGCTGAAATCCGATATCGCAAAAAGGTTTGGTGGTGTATTGTTTTCTTTGGCTAGGAAACTTATTCGTTTGCTAGCGGATCTCATAGGTTTCAGTTATGCTTACAAGAAAACCAGGGTTCGAATTCAGTTGTTTCTGAACAGTGAGTTAACACAATGCGTATGCGGTCCTATTTTCATCTTCATTTTAGGGAGACGCCTCTCCCGCGGCGAGTAATAATATTTCATCCTGATTCTCAGTTACGAATGAGCGATTACGCATTTCCTGACGAACTAGAAGTTGAAATTAACGACCGAATCCAGGCAAATATCCATATCACCTATAGGCCCAATTCTTATCTTGGTCCTCGTTAGGAACTCCTTGGCGTGTCAAATGCATTAAGGACTTTTGCAGAAATTTCTGAAAAGTTGCGGCTTCCCGCTCCAGAAAATGTACCTGAACCTCTGCTCAGCTCAACTATTACATCAATAAGCAATTTTGTCTGTATAATCATTGCGGCGTTGCCTGTTATCGCCGCTATCGCTTTCATGGCAACTGTAAGTTAATAAAGCGTTGCAGGTAAACAAAGAATGGTTGGAGAGAAAAAGCGGAAGAAATAATATGAGGAATGTATTATGTTATATTGGAACTGATGAGATAATTAATATATGTAGATATTATCAGGACAACAAATATTATATGAGATCCATTAGCGATGCCATTGCATCAGCTGCTGTTTGAACATCCGCAGACGGTTGGAGGGTTGCGGTTTTTAGTTCATTTATAGCTTTGACGAGACCAATGATTTTTTCGTTCTTGTATCTTCCTGCTTCTACAGATTTTTGCATAACCTTCCAGCGTTGTTCAAGTTCGTTGAGGTCACGATTTAGCGCCACATTAGCACCGATTACTTCCCAGTTACTCTCACCATGTTCCAAAATCGCTTGAAGTAGTCTTATATCTGAGGCATTAGTCCATTTTCGCTTTGGCATTTGCGTCTCGTCGTCAGCACATCTGTCGGTCCTGATTTGAGGCTTGGCCGTAGGCATGTCAATATCGCTGTCATCATCAGCCAACGATGACACGTCCAACACTGTCTTATCGCTATTCCTACCGTACTCATCCATATGATAAGCACAATACCTATGACATTTGAGTTTTTTTTACAAGAATGCGATCACAACAAGTTTATTTACCTCCAAAGATTTTGGCATTCACTTGGGGACAACCTCCTGGGCGTATCTAACGTGGCGGAAATGATGTGCCAATCGATCGATACTATTTTTTGTTTTGACTGGACATAATCATTGATACACCCAATCAACGAATGCACAAGTCTGATGTCATAACCAAATATCGAGGTCTGAAACGGCTGAATGGCATTTGAAAAACTGGGATCCCGGACCCTTATCTTGACAGAAGGACGAGACAGACGAACCGGGGTCGGAATCGTCAATTGTGAGAGCGACATGAGCCCATCAAGCCCGTCTTTGGGCGAATCTGGCCCGGTCATGACCCTTGGCTCCAAAGCTGAAAGTGCAACAAATTAGCTGAGTGTCCGCAGTCCGCAATCCATAAAGTTTCACGGTCCAGATTTGATGATTCAATTTTCTGCTGATTTCAAATTGCGAATGATAAACGAAACGGATACGATAAACTGGTGGATACATACATATACACGTAGATGTTCTATAACTTAATATTCTTGTTCTATGCAAGTGATTACCATAATAACTACTGTAATCAGCAACAACTTCGTCATGGACAGATCTGGTTTCAGATATTCCCCAAGGTTGTCGTCCATTTTATTTTAAGGACTGGAACAGCTGGTGAAGGTTCGCCTTTGATTGCTGAAGCCTGCCTTCCTATACTATGACCCTTTTGGGTGTCGCTATATGAATGGCTGGCAGGAATCCCCACGGAATCGGAGTCCCATGATCCCATCCTCACCCTGAATTACCCGTCGTACAGGGTACGGACTAATGTTACTGATCGATGCGAAGTCCGCGCAGTGTGTGCCAGCGAAAGTGTCGGCTGCATCCGAATTCGCGCTAGATTTCAAGCCAACACATTCGGGACGGTGAAATGGGGTGAAGTCAAACCCGATTTCAGCAATGCTGAAGCGCAACTCGGCTAAGAAAAACACAATAGCGACCGCGAAGGATTTCCAGATCAATTCTAACCGGATTCGGGCCTGATTGAAGAGGTTGCGACAAAATGGTGGGGCCTGTTTCGTCTACGAAAAAGCTTGAGGTAGCAGGATCAACGATAATGTTTAGTAAGAGTTTTTTATAGATTTTTAAAAGCTAAGCTATCGAATGCAAAGAATGAACACATCGAGAAATTTTTCTTCGGAGCGCTCATCGCTTCCCAATTTATATAAAGATGGGTCAAAAAACGCATCAATTGGCGCGAATACGATGAAATGGGGAGGGTCCAACCGTGTAGTCTCTCGACACAGAGAATTTGTTTCCAGGCAACATCCTTTCAAAGTTGCATCTCAGTGTATACTTTCAATAGCTCCGCCATTGGATACAAGGAATGGCGTCCTGTAATCTATTCCGGCGTTCGGATAAATGGTGGGTTTCTAATTTCTGTGTATTCCGATATGTCTTCAAACGTTCCGGATGCCTTGGTCTTCCTTTGACGTTCTTAGACCCAATGTGGCGATGTTTTGCCTGGTGTCCCGCTTGAGGAATTATTACGGTGTTTAGTCTGGCAACTCGCATGTACTGTACAGCAGTGGTGTACGTTGTACACTTTACCACTGTGATTGATGTTAATTTCATAATGTGAAATCAATTTGGACTCCGTCATTGTAGATCAGCTGCGACAATGATCCGTCAGGGATATTCCGGATCGCACTCCGCTAAAGACAACTTGCAGTGGATGAAGCCGCCTGGTGCACAGAGACAGAGTCGGCTAGGAGACGATTACCAAGCTTCAATTCCAGATCTCCAAACGCAAGCCAGGATAATGAAGGCGCCTGCTTCTCCTCAACCTCAAAACTCGCATCCCTCAAAATGTGACATATCTGAAGGATAGTTGCTCTAGGAAGGTGTCAAGTGCTGGCATTTCTATTTAATTAAATATTCCACGATTAAGGTGCTTCATGTACATGAAATATTGATTAGTTGTACATTAAAACAATATTTATTGTTCATTAATGAGGACATTTGTATCACACAGAGCGAATTTGAGCGCATCGGTGCCAATCTCCTCCCAATGCATTTCGATTAAATGATGAAGCGCAGCAGATGGCAAATCCTCAGTTAATAGGCTTTGAAATATTGCAGCCCATATATCAAACGCGTATGACCTAATCAGAGGGCAGCACAACGACATCAGAAACACCATAAAAAAAAAGTTTTTGAACTTACTCAGGCAGCATCTCCTCGATCTTCTGCAGCATCTGTTGCACATTCAACGTAAGGTCGAGATCCGTCCCGAATAAAATTCTAAAGTTTTCATTTAGCAGTAGATACTTCGGCAATATAAATCAGTTACTGATGAATGGTAGATGCAGCTCCAAATGAGTCGATCTAAGCGAACGCAAAAATCAAAAATGTTCTTCGGCATTTGAGGAAGAGCCACAGTACCTCGTTTCGCCATGTTGGGTGAGTACATTGGACAACGGGGCTAGAAAATCGAGTTTGTGGACAGTAGGCTTGCATGTCCACAGCTGAGCTAAAATCAATAAGGGCAAGAGTGTGGCACTCTGAACCCAAAACTAAATGCTTCGGCTGAATTTTGCAGTGCAAAATATTGGTGTTGTTCAAACTGAAAAGATCATTACATTTTTCGAATTTTGGCAGTCGCTACTCTTACATATGCAATATCGTGAGGATTTGTTGAGTATAAAGCAAACCGATAACTTCGGGACAAAGAGAGCCCCGGGTTTTGAACTTATCAATTAGCTTTTGTACTGTTCCAAGGTCGTCTCTGAGATCAGAAACAACCACAGATAAGTCTTCGAAAATGTATGACCGATTTGCAAGAATTAATGAATCAGCTATATTCCACTGAGTTAGGACAAATTCGCAAAATAAGCCACTGATACAACCTGATGTTCCAACACCTCTTTCAGTTATCTTTTCAGCAATGTACGATTCCCAAATGCTAGCGGGCCTGACGATTTTCAAAATCAAGGTTTTATCGGTCCCAAAATCTTGAGCTTCGAAGACGTTTTCCGTGATGCGACTGAGGACTAGCAGGTCTGCATCGTCAACTTCAATAGTACAATCTTCCTCTATGTCCTGTATTTCGTCGGGTGCCGCGACAGAAGAATGGTCGACAACGCTTCGAACCTTGAAAACACATTGACTCAACGTTCGCATAATTAGCTGCAAAATACCTGACCAGGAGCGCCAGCGATCCGGCATCTCTCAGTAATCGTTAATGGATCAACGACCACACCTGACGGTAGTCCTTGAATTTCCTGAATTTTTGAAGAAGCACGCAAATCTACAGTTGGATCATGGAATACTTCAAACTCGGTTGTTTCATTGCTGTTTTGCTGGAAATCCGAATCTTCCAAGGTCTTATGGCCGTTATCGGCAAACATGGATCTTCATTGATTAGTAAGAATTTGACGGAAAAATATACGAAACACAGAAACCACCGACCTGACTTCTTTAAGAGCATTGCGTGTATCTACTGTCATTGTCACTTCGGTATAGAATTGAATAAATCAGTGGGCGATACCATAACAAACGACGTACAACTGACCTGTAGGGGACGGTGGGGGTAAAGCACTCCTGGGGACAACCAACGACGTTTTCTTGGGTTGGGCGAGGAAATTTTGAATCGACGGCACATCTACAACATTGGCTCCAGGTGTCATCGCTCCAGAGGAAAACTGCAATCGGCGAGGATGCGACTCCATTATTGGCGACTGGATTGATATCTTGGGAGTTTGCAGTCCAGCACCTACATGCCTTATTAGTCTTAGTTGTCAAATTTCGAGGCAATAGATAACCTTTCACTGATAATATTTGGCTGTAATTGACTGTCATCGGCATATCATCCTGGACTTCAGCTGCTCGTCGAAAATATTCCCGGGCTCTTACTTCCTCGAAGGATAAGCCTTCTGGAGTTTCTGGATCGTTTAACATTATAGCATCATAGCTGCGCTCGTAGTCAACAATTTCCGCAGAAAAGTGAGCTTGTGATTGCGGAGGGCAATGGATTCGACTCAACGGATCGTCTCTTAAACGTTCCGAAACGGGAACACCGTGCAACCGCTTCCTCAAATTGAATTCTTGATTTCGGGAGGAAGTTTCACATTGTTGAAGGTTTTCTTCTACAAATACCTTGATCTGGGTAGGTTGTATCGAACTAGTTCGGACATCTGCAGGTTTACGCGAGTGAAATTGCTGCAGAGGCTCCGTCCATGTTGTCGGTGCTTGAACATTCTCTTTATTCATCGCGCGATGGCTAAAAGAGGTTGGCCCAGTGGTTTCAATTGTATGGCGCGGTGGTCTTCTGTTGGATGATTCTTCTTCAATAAAAACCTCAATAGTACTGTTTTGTTGCGGGACAGAGGACCTTGACACAAGAGGCTGAGGCTGAACCCCTTGGCGATGCGACGACCCGGCTTTTTTCTTTGAAAGCTGTACTAATGCAGTCCTAGAGTTTGCTGCGACTGCGGACTGAGTCGAAGCTTGCTGTGATGATTTCCGCCTAAGCTTCAGAAGATTTAAAGACTGTGTAAGCTTTTCTAAAGGCTTCGCATTGGCGTTGATGCCCACTTCAAGGATGCTTTCGGCGGCTTCGAAATCCTGTTTACTTTCCAATACACATGCCCAAGCCTGATAGAATAAGGCATGCGTCTGGCCAATTGACTTTGTCTGAAGAAACTGAAACAAGTCTTCAACACCAGCATGGCAATTATGAGCAACTAGAAATGAATGCTTGTTATTAAGTATCTGGAAAGACATGAAGTAACTTTACACGTTATCCAAACTTTCAAGTACTTCTTCGAGTCTCGATAGCGTGGATCATCCATAAACGTCATGCTACATCTTTCCAAGAGAACCTGGTATGAACGTTATAGAGAACGAATTCGAAACCGAAGCGATTCTACAAACCGTTAAATGGGAACGGTCGCCACCAGACACAAATTCTTCTTCAGTCCACTTGATATATCTTAGCCAAGTCTGAAGCGGGTCGGGTCCCACATAATCCCTGAGTTCCTGTTCAAATTGCATCGCTCTAGGATGGGAAGAAGCATGTCTAGCGGCCACTGAGCTAGCACAGTTATTCAGAGAGGATGCGGACCTTCCTTTGGCAACAGGTTGGACATTTTCTTTCGATTTTTCAATGTCATCGCAAGAAAGAACCACCATTGGCGATAGTCAATTCTGTTTGATCAAGCGCGCGTTTTCCATATCTATCGAGGCTCCGCCTTCTGTTGTTTGGGGCTTTGAGCGGGGAATTACGACTGTTGGTTATGTACATCTCCAGTCAGCCCGGTGTGTAGTCTGCAGCAGTGAGCTCCACGATCAATATCCATTTGCGCTGGCGATGCGAAAAATTCAAATGTGATCCCATTTTTTTTCTGCAAAAGGACAGTTTCAACAATGCTCATATGTGTTATTTCCGATGTGATGATGCTGCACAATTACTTGTGTTGCATTGGTAGTTCGAGCTACGAGTGTAGTCGGGCCTGTATCAAAATCCCTCAATTTGTAGCTTTGTACTGCAACATCAAGAAAAATTAGTCGTTGTCGATTCCCGTGATACACTCTCATACACAATAATTGCTGGTCAATAATATATGAATGGTTCCCTTGATAATTTGACAAGCCCGTTGGCCTCGAAAGCCAGGGTTCCCTGCCGTTTCCAATTACTACTCCCGTTCAATGGCGGGATCTTTGCCAGAAGTTTCTCAGCACTCACCATGTTAGCAACGTGCTGGGCCCATATCCATATTTCCACCTTTAGTTGGTTATGGGCCCAGCACGTTGCTAACATGGTGAGTACTGAGAAACTTCTGGCAAAGATCCAGCCACTGAACGGGAGCAGTAATTTCATTGATTGGAAACGGCAGATAACCCTGATTTTTCGAGGCCAATGGCCTTGAAGGCTTCCTGAAAAAAGGGCTAGATCCACTGTCCACCGACGATGCCACGTGGCAAGAGGATATTGCCTGCCAGTATAGCTATTTGAAGGGTATTACAAAGTTGGCCCATATGGACTTATGATAGCTGGACTGGACTGTTTAGCAACAATAGATGTACAACCGGAATAGATCTCGTTTAGCTGCACTTCGGTAAAGCTCCGATCTTAGTAATTGTTCAAAAAGTAGAGCTGATTGATTTGTTTGTTGATGTCGAAATAGCGAGAATGCATAAGGTCCGGTCGCCGCCAATAAATTCGTACAACGGCCACTACTGTAGACTTCTAATTCCTCACTATCCCCGGTTTGCAGTGGACGGTTGCCAGCAGGCGATATCAGTCAGGGCTTCGCGGATGCGGAAGCAGCACGTCTCGTAGAGTTCCCGAAACTCCCTACAATCATGATCAACAGAAAACTTATTTTAATCGTTTCAAGCACTATCAGGCGCCACGGTGAACTACCAAACGAATCCCCGCGTGACAATTCGAATCCAGCAACGCAGGATGCACAGAGAGTCTTGGTGAATAAAATTCGCTCATTTGCACCGCACTCTTTGTTGACCTCTGAAAGATGATACTCCCCCATCCCCCTATTGTCCGTTTTCCCTGTCGTTCCCGTTCATTCCATTCGCCGATTTCCCTGTTCTCGCATTCCAATTTCTCGGTCTTTTCCTCAATCCCCTTTAGTTCAGGCGCAGCCCCATGAGTCCTGTATTCTGTCCGTTACTACCTACTGTATTTCGTCATTGTGTTAAACTGCCTAAACCCAACGACATCATGGGGTTATTGTGTTTGTTTTGCTGAGGAAGGAATCGGTGGGCGCTGCCGGTGAGACCCAGAAAATGTCGCGACTGCAGGTGTTTGTTAAAATGCTCTATAGGCACTTTTACACGCAAATCTGATATGCGACCTTTTAGGCCATATTCTTATCAGAAAAAAGTCATTGTCTATTTCGATTTTTCCTGATTATGGTTCTCACACATCTTTTTTTAGGTTATTTCAATCGGTTCACGAATGATTCAAAACGTAATAGGCACATTTCAGACATTTTCCCTGCTGCTTGAGTTTTTGAACATACTAACTCAGATAACAAGCTATCCAAAATACGTAAAAATAGTTGAGGTTGGACCACGTGATGGACTCCAGAACGAACCAGGGCCCATCATCCCTACATCCGTCAAAGTGAAGCTCATCGATTTATTAGCAACATCTGGCCTCAAGTCCATCGAGGCGGCTGCGTTTGTGTCGCCCAAATGGGTCCCGCAGGTGTGGACGTTTGTTACGACATTTGCTTCAGAATCGTCGAATGCTTTGATAGACACGTTGCTTATCGCTGTTGTTCATTTTTATTCGTATAGATGGCCGATGCCGAACAGATTATGAGCTCAATCGATCGTATAAATGGTGTTCAATACTCTGTCTTAGTTCCCAATTTATCAGGGTTCAATCGTGCAAAGAATGCGGGTGCTGAGCAAGTGGGCTAGATGTCTGTTTGGTGCCGGTTTTTCTTACAGCTTTTAGGTCTCGATTTTCGCCTCTGCTTCGGAAGCGTTTAGCCAAAAAAACATTAATTGTTCAATAGAAGAAAGCTTTGGGCGCTTTCAAGAAGTGCTCGATGCCGCATCATCTAGTAAAATTACTGTTCGAGGGTAGGAGCTATCTTCAAAAAATCATTTTATTCTTTATCTTCTATCTGTTCATGATCACTATCGTTCCATAATTGCACACCTTTGATATGATGTCAGGTATGTTTCTTGTGTTGTTGGTTGCCCTTACACAGGGGCAGTCGACCCCGATGCTGTTGCCATCGTAGCTGCGCGCCTCATCGAGATGGGATGCAGTGAGGTATCTCTCGGCGATACAATTGGTACAGGAACTCCTGGCTCCGTCCAAAAAATGCTTAACGCCGTCACGAGCAAGGTTTCCAAATCTCAACTCGCCGTTCATTTTCATGATACAGTAAGGCATTTTCTGAGTTTGATTCTCTCTTCATGTTAAATAGTTCAACAGTATGGACAAGGTCTTTCTAACATATTATGTGCACTATCAATGGGGATCTCCATCATTGACAGTTCGGTAGCCGGTTTGGGAGGATGCCCTTATGCTGTGTATGTCAACACGTTCCTTTTGTGCTGTATCTGATGATTTTTGTGTAGAGGTGCCAGCGGAAACGTCGCTACTGGTATGTTTGGCTCTGAGTTCTTGAACTTGATTAGAGAAACTTAAGTTGAGCATATTTTAGAGGATGTTGTTTACATGCTTCAGGGAATGGACATTCAAACGGGCGTTTTTCTTGAAAAGTTGCTTGATGCCAGTGATTACATCTGTAAGGAAATTGGAAGGCCACCAACTGGTCGGGCTGCCAGAGCACTTCTAGCAAAGCGTCAATCTTCAAATCGCACCTAAAAAATTTACAACGATCCCCCTTTCGAGACGGAAGTTCATCTAAATCTACCTAGACGACTTGCTTATTGGATAAAGTGCTCCATAACCGGTTCCTTTGGTGATTTCTTTGACTTCGATAGTTTTCTGAACCTATTCTGAACAGTGTCTGTCGTGGTGCTTAAACGTCTCGTGTCTTCTTCTGCACTCCTAAATGACATCTGCCATAATTGAAACTATCCTACTTGACGATTTCGTCCTCTATAATTAACTGAAAGCACTCTCCTTTTTGTTGTTAATCAAGATTCCTATCATACAGGTAAAAAAATAAACGCCATAACAGTTAGACATTTTATAAGGAAGCCGATTTGTTTGAAGACGCTTTTATTACATTTAATCCAAACGGCGTCGGCGGCAACCGTCAATATTCCAGACTGCATTGCAGATATCGCGACAATTACACAGTACGTACCCGGGCAATAGCATGAGATTCGGCAGAGTGGCAAAACACACTTCCCGGCCAAGGAACACATGAGAGCAAGTGCCGCTATAGGATTGAACAGCCTTTTGCCTCGAGATTTTCTGCAGGGGTGAAAGTGAAGGTTTGGTGCTCTACCAACAACCGTTTCTCTTTGAAAAAAGGATGCTGAGTTTACTTTATGGCGTGATCGCTCGCTGTATGATATCTGCAAATTCCAACTGGGAAAATCGTTCACTCCATCACGGTTCCGTGGAGTGCTCTCAAACGATATCGATTGAAGTCGTTTATAGGCATACACTTGACACTAATTTTGTCCTGTTGTTTGAGGATCTTCTCCAAGACTGTGAAGCAATCGTTAAAAGACGATACATACCCCAAAATATCATCAATACATAAAAGGCAACATTGGTAGAGTAGATCAGAAAGGACCTCCTGCATACCTGATTGAAAGGCGAAAACAGCATCGAAAATACCTTGAAAACGCCTTGGGGTGAAAACGACTTCGTGCTTCATGAACGAGCACGCTTCTTGTGAATCATGATGAAGAGGAAATTGCCAGTAACCCTTAAAGGCATCAAGCAGAATAACAATATGGACGTTGCGAAGGTAGCCCAAAAGATGTCAAGTATTACACTTTTGGTGCACGCGCTGCTCCGGTTGGCCTATCCAATTTTCATCTTTCAAATACAGACAACATCCCAATACACTGCATCAAAGTTTGTTATTCGCGTTTTACAATCAATCAATATCATCCACCAAGCGTGAATGGATACACACTCACGGTTGTGTGAAAAGTTTTCGATGTCCACATACTCAGCCCGCAGTGCTCATTTCCACTTTCCTCGGTCCAAAAAAAAGCAGGCCAATCGCCCTCGCCAAACATTGTTCTTTTCGATGTACAATCCATCGGTAATATTGTCCAGGTGTCAAGTGATAAACTGTTTGCTGGGACTGGAAAGTTCTTGGATCTGAGCCAGTCTGGCTTACTGGGTCCTACACAATCTTCCTCGTTCAAAAAAAGAGAAGAGCACGATCTGCTTCGCCAAACTTTGTTTTTTTCGATATACAATCCATCGGTATTCTCGCCCAGGCGTCAAGTAGCAAACTGTTTGCGGGGACTGCAATTGTTTGGAGTCTGGCCCACTGGGTCCTAAACAATCTTCCTCGTTCAAAAAAAGAAAACAGCCCAATCTGCTTCGTCAAATTTCATTATTTTCGATGTACAATCCATCGGTTTTATTGCCCAGGCGTAAAATGTTAAACTGTTTGGGGGGACTGGCAATTTTTTGCTATCTTTGTATTTGCGGATGGTCTTGGAGTTGAAAACTTCAAGTTTGATGCTGTTGTGTCGTGAATATAATCTCACAACAATTTCTGATTCCTCGTACAGGTAGGTGCTGACAGGCTGCGTAAATTCATGTTGGCAGCACTGAACTGGCTTTTGTTGTATGCAAGCTAAGGATCTTCCGAGAATGACTTTTGTTTTATGAGAGCTTCCAAAAAGGCAGTCGCGGTGCATCTACCGCGTTCAAATCAAATATTGGGAGGCTGGAAGTTGATTCATCTGGCGAGCATAGTAGTACGCGTACATGATTTTTCTGGACACATTCGTAGCGCAATGTAGCGCCGAGAAACTTGTTCACATAGAATAGGACCAATCACGGAGGTGCCACTGGAGTGTACACAATCTGACAGAGGACGACGTGGCGTTGCAGATCACGTCGCGCATAGACCGAATACTGCGTACCCGCAATCCACTCGTTTAGTCGTCGTATTTCGTTAGGGCCCGTTTGGATGCCACGGATTTTGATATCCGGATATTACAATACCGTATCCGGATATCGCGGTTTTTTCATCCAAACAACCACATCAGCGGGTCACGGGGTATGTCGTCTTATGTTCCATGTCAGTGTATACGAATTGGTTGCGATTCGGTAATTATCCCCAATGGAAGATCATCATGAACAGATTAAAAAACGAATCGTTGGCGTCGTTGCTGCGTACGCCAACACATTCTACGTTAGATCCCCTTGCCGAACCTCAATGCTCAGCGGAGCCAGCTGGATTGCCG